>CABHPH010095446.1:42947-54563 GCA_902168325.1 Peromyscus nudipes
TCCATCCATCCATCCATCCATCCATCCATCCATCCATCCATCCATCCATCTATCCCTGGCTGGACTTGTAATAGCTCTATAGATCAGGCTAGAATCAAACTTACAGAGAGTCCCCTGCCTCTGCCTCTCCAGTGTTGGGATCAAAGGCATGTACTACCACACCCAGCTTAACATTTTATATTATTAGTACGTGACTCTAACACCAGTACGTGACAGAGCTGGGCTAATCTCCACATTAGCTGACTCTTATACTGTTCTGCCTTTTTATAGCTAGACTTTTTATTAATTTTGAAAAACATTCCGAACTGTAGAGAAAATCCAGATTGATAAAACAAAATAATAGGTTTTAAATTTTTTAAAGTTTCTCTCAGATGTTCAGGAAAGACTATAAGCTGCTTGTTCTGGGCACCTGGAATAAACAGGGAAGAATGCAGATTTCTTCTCAGGCAGGAGAAAAGTAATAATATGTTAGGAGGTAATATGCGGTGGGGAAAGGAAGGGAATTGCAAGAACGTTGGGGATGTTAGGCTGAGGACAGAGGTGGGCAGGGACGTTTGTCTCCGGAGAGGTACTGAGCAAGACAGTGTGAGCACCTGGTACTGTGACATGCGTGTGTCCGTCTGGTCCTTGTTTTCACTTTTGTGCCATCTGCACATGTCCACAGACAGTGCTTAGTCTCACCCATTCTTGATAATGAAAATGATGCCATGCCATACTTGGTTTCATTCACAAAATGATTTTCTAGCATATATAAATCTAGGTCATTCATATTAATGGTTGTTTAATACTCTAAATATGCTACAATTTATTTCCCTCTATTATAAGCAATATTTTGGTAAAGGTTTCCATAGGTCATTATATGTAAATGAAAGTACTTTTAAGTCTTTATATATAGATGTAAGGTACTCATAGTCCAGATTTTTTAGGTATTGCTAAAAACTTCAATTTCCTCTAGCAAAGACCTGTTCTTACAGTTTGGTGAGCTAGTACTCATATTCTGTGGATTGTGGCAACCTCCTGCCAGCCAAGAACAGGTCAGAAAGTGCTAGAGTATTAGGTAAAACCAGGGTCAGAGCGACTTACCTTGTTAGCTTCAACGGGTGATGATATGGACCATGGACATCTGTGTCTGTTTTAATAAGTGTGATCTCATTTCCCTCGTGATTCTCATAACCCTGTTCTGTCTAATAACACTATTGCTGTAACTGTGTAAGAGTGGGGCTGGAATGTTTCCTGTTGAGATTGTAACTCTCTGCAGCTGATCTCAGAAGCGAAGTAAGCTTGGGCTGTTACAGCTGGGATGGGAGACTGTCAGCATCAAACCTTGAGTAACACCTGCAGTATCTCACCACTGACCTTACCTGTGAAATAGAACAGGTATTTAGAACTACCTCTTAGCAGGGCGGTGGTGGTGCACGCCTTTAATCCCAGCACTCGGATCTCTGTGAGTTCTAGGCCAGCCTGGGATACAGGGCGAGTTCCAGGACAGCCAGGGTTACACAGATAAACTGTCTTGAAAAACCAAAAAATAAAATTAAAAATTTAGAAAAAAAAAGAACTACCTCTTTAACACATTAAATCGTAATTCTTATTGAGAACTAAAATTCGAAGGTAAATCCTGATGTCTTTCAGATTGTCCAGTCGAAACATCATCCACAGGCCGGTGGAATGGACTTTAATCGCTGTGGTGCTGCTGACAGTGTAAGTACTCTTTCATATTCCTATCGCTGTTGAACGGTTTTGTTAGGGAGAACAGTCACTGGTTTGCACATTGCCTCGGAGAATGGCGTTTCTATATTTTGAGATGCGGTAATTGTTTCTTTGTATCTCTACTATCTTAAGAAAACCTAGTCCTCATAAATATTGTTTATCTTTTGTTAGAGAACATCCTATATGCGAGGTTTATGCAACAGTCTCTTACATTTCATTGTTAATGTCTGTTCTCCTGAGACTGAGTGCCATTGTTTTATATCTGTGTTTTTATATATATTCCATTTTTTTTAACATAGTTTGTCTTTAATAGTAATGGCTAACTTTTATTTTCTAAATGTATATTTTAGAATCTAACAGGTTTAAAGGAGCTAAGGTAAACACTTACTACACAAGTATACATAAAACATTTAAAACTCACTCGCCTTTTAAGAAACCACTGGTGGTTTCTAGGCTATTTTTCAAAAGGGTTAAAGGCATTTCTTAGGTGGAGTGTTCTTCAGCATGAATTGGAAGACTCTTTGGAGATCATTCCTAACTGCATTACTGTTGCAGCTAGGTGTTGCTAAGTCATTGAAGCCGATAGGCAATTGAAAACTTAGGGATGCTCACAGGTCACCTCAGGCGTCTCCGGCCCTGCTCTCTCTCTGTGCTGTGGCTTTGGTCTGCCATGTGCTTTCCCTGTCCCCAGGTGTGTGGGCAGGATTAGTAGGCTTCAGTGAGCCAGAATCTGTGTCACCCAACCAGACACAACTCACATGATTCATTAAATCAGAACACAGAAAATAACTTTACTTGAATGCTCTGATATAAATTTTTAATCAACCCTAAGAACAAATCTTTTGTTATTTCTACTATTCAGTGTTCCAGTTGAATTGGCAGTTCATGAAAAATATCTTATTAATTTTTAAAAGGTTTTTCAACTTTATTAAATGTATAAATATTTTGGTCACTGACAGAGAAAATATCAATAACTGTGCTCACCCACAGTGTCATATGCCTGGTAATAAACGCTCATAGACAACTGTCTAACTCTACTTTTGTAATTTATTATGCCATGAGGGAAGCAGTGTTTGGATTGACATGTTAGAGACATGAAGAGGAATCTCATAGTCTTACTTCTGCAACTGAAGACATACTAGGCCCTATACTTTTTGTATTAAACGACTGTCACATCTCCAAAATGTTCAGCAAGGAATAAAAAGTATGAGAAACACAATAATAAAATATACTATTAAAATTCATATAATTATTCCATGTGAAAACAAAGCTCTGGCCTGGAAAGCTGCGTCAGTCAGCAGAGTGCCCGCTGAGCAAGCAGAAGGACCTGAGTTTGGACCCCAGAACCCATAGAGAAGCCAGGTGTGGCGGCATCTCCAACATGTGATGGGTGGGAGACAAGCAGACCCCAAAGTTCACTGATGAACCAGCTTACCTGAATTGACGAGCTCCAGGTTCAGTGAGAGACCCTGTCTCAAAAAATAAAGTGGAGCCGGGCGGTGGCGGCGCACGCCTTTAATCCCAGCACTCCGGAGGCAGAGGCAGGCGGATCGCTGTGAGTTCGAGGCCAGCCTGGGCTACCCAGTGAGCTCCAGGATAGGCACAAAGCTACACAGAGAAACCCTGTCTCGAAAAACCAAAAAAAAAAAAATAAAAAATAAAAAAAATAAAGTGGAGAGCAATTAAGGAAGGCAGCCAAAATCAAGCTCTGACCTCTCTACACATATGTATGCACATGCTCACCAGCATGAACATGCACATACATCCAGACAAGAATATACACCATAATACACACACAAATATTTTAAAACCTAAAAAAAAAAAATTTTAGGAAAACCTTTGTTTTTAATATAGGCACCTTTTAATATAGGCACCATGTAACAAAATAGACACCGCTGTCTAGTTCTTTCTTGTACCCTTTGACCTCTGGGTTTCAGTGTAATGACCCTTTGGAAAGGTGACATCACTGGATTCAGTTGTGCACTTTTTATGTGAATTACGTTTCCCGTGTGCAACTTAAACCTGTAGCTGTAAGCATGACTGTGTGTCCTTAGTCACTCTTCTTATGACCCCACAGCTTGTCTAACCACCCCCAGCCATTGATCCTCTTGGTGTGTAGACAGCGTAGTCATTTCTAGAGCGAGTCCTTTGGCTTCCTTTAAAATCATTGGTCGCTGTAGAGCCCATGTTGCAAGGAACTTGGTGAGTTTTGGTTTTGAAAGCTTGTGTTAGAACTCTAACTTTTGCCACAGGTTTCCTTAACAGTTCCCAACAAGTCTGCTTGCTCTCTGCAGCTCAGGTTCAGGGGCCTCTCTTTATCCTTTATCACTAGCTCCTAAGACTTCCATCTCAGTACATATTACTTTCTTTCTTATTTCTTTTTTCAGAAAGTCCCCTTTAGCTTTTCACATCTACCCCTAGGGAACCTGTTGCTTAGCTATTAGCCCCTTTTGTTTACAACTCTGTCTTTTCTTTTGGTTTTTTGTTTTTTTGTTTTTGGGGGGGTTTTTTGTTTGTTTGTTTTGTTTTTTTGAGACAGGTTTCTCTGTGTAGTTTTGGTGCCTGTCCTGGATCTTGCATTGTAGACCAGGCTGGCCTCGAACTCACAGAGATCCTCCTGGCTCTGCCTCCTGAGTGCTGGGATTAAAGGCATGCGCCACCATCGCTGGGCTACAACTCTGTCTTTTTATCACTCTTTTAAAATAAATATTACTAAGCATGTTAGGAATAAAATTCAAATATGTTTCATGCTAAAACGAACCCCACTCACTTCTATAAGGCGTAATTGTATTTGGTATTCCATCCCACCTGTGGTGGTATTGTGTTCCCCAAAATATTGTGTATGCTAATAAACTTATCTGGGGTCAGAGAACAGGACAGCCACAATATTAAACATAGAGGTTAGGCAGTGGTAGCATACACCTTTAATCCTAGCATTCCAGAGACAGAAATCACTCTGGATCTCTGTGAGTTCAAGGCCACATTGGAAACGGCCAGACACGGTGATACACACCTTTAATCCCAGAAAGCCACACCTTTAATCCCAGGGAGTGGTGGTAGAAAGCAGAAAGGTATATAAAGCATGAGGACCAGAAACTAGAGGCCTTTGGCCTGGAGAAGCATTTGGCCTGGAGAGGCCTTTGGCCTGGAGAAGCATTTTGGCCTGGAGAAGCATTTTGGCCTGGTTAAGCATTCAGGCTTCTAGCAGCAGTTCAGCTGAGACCCATTCAGAGATGAGGACTCAGAGGTCTCCAGTCTGAGGAAACAAGATCAGCTGAGGATCCAGCGAGGTGAGATAGCTGTGGCTTGTTCTGTCTCTCTGACCTTCCAGTGTTCACCCCAATACCTGGCCTCAGGTTTGATTTTGTTAATAAGACTCTCTAAGATTCATGCTACACCCACCTTCTTCCCACATAGCTTAAAATATTTGCTGATGAAGATAGCATTGCCCCTGAGGGTAGGGTTGATACGTGGGTCAGTATTGTACAAAGCCCTACCATGGTAAGGGTAGAGAACACAGACATCCAAAGGTATCCCCAGCCAGAGAAAAGGGGAACCGCATGCATATTTGTGGACAGTGACCTTTCCTTTCATCTTTTTAGCTTGTTGCCACCAAACTGAGTATAGTCATACAAGTCCTGCTCACTCTTCAGAAACTCTCACAGCTGCTTTCAGATTTCCAGGGCAAGTTACTCAGAACTTGTGGGCATTTCTGAAATGCATATTCAAAACCAAACATAATTCCGTAGAGCAGTTACACCTACTGAAAGAGGATATATATAAGGTAGTTTGTCAGATTGCAGAGGGCTCAGCACACAGCCTGACTTTGGTCCCCGGATCCCACAACTTGTCAGGAGAGAACAGATACCGGAGGGTTCTCCTCTGGCCTCCACACACCTGTACTCATGCACACAAAATAAATACATAAATATTTTAAAAGCTACTATGTCTCATTATCTTGTATAGTAAGACATTTATGATTTTGTGTACTAGTCTAACAGTATACTATAATTCTTTGAATATTAAAGTTTTATTACTAATATCCATTGGCTACATGAGAGCTGCTCTTAGAATTGTCAGCTTTTGTGGGCTCTTGCTGGCACTAAGGGGTGCTCTTTTGACAAACATGCTAGCCCAGAGCAACAGAAAATGCCAGGTCTTAACTTTTCATACCCTTGTTCAAGAAAGTAAGATATTTCTGTAGAAAACCATCTTTCCCTGGGGCTTTCCTTTGTGCTTTCACAGACCTATTACCACTGAGAAAAATTTGGGGCCATAATACGTAATATGTCAATCTATGTGTTTGGTTTTTATATCAGTATAGCCTCAGGAAGAAATTTGCTCTGACAGAATTGGACAGTTGCTGAGATGTGTGTGCATCTGAAAGTGCGTCATGGCTTGCTTTCACTTAATTTAGAATTCTTACTAATTTTATGGGACTTAAATCGCTATTGTGACTGCAACATTCATTGATTTTATATGCTCAGAACCTAACTTGTTGCTAAGAGCACACAGAGCCCCTTAAAGCAGGTTAAGAAAACTCACACAAATGAGTTTCCATCCTGTAGTCTTTGCATTTTTTCCTAATATGTGCTAAAGATTTTCAAGAACTCAAATGCTGACAATTGACATTTTTTCTAAGAACTGATTGAAAATGCAGCCCTTAGTAATGATTCTAGTTGAACCTATCCAGACTTGATTCTCCCATTAGATTCTCTCCTGGAAAGGTCTGTCCATTGGAACAATACAGCTTGAATTGGATTTTCCCAAATATATGTGCCCGAATAAGATACCAGTCTTTGATATATGTGTTTTAACAAAAATATGTATAAATTAGCTTTTCTGCATTTTAGAACCTGTATATTCTATTAGATAAAAACCTGTTAATGAATTTATATAGTTTTGTTTATCAATCAAATTACAAAACATAATTTGCATCAAAGTGCATCTTCTGGTGCGCAACTCCCTCACACTTCTTTTCCATTCTTTCTGAGCCCATCTTACCCAGAGCAGAGGTGTGACAATCATCTTCCACCTCCCTCCACTGTCCACCACTCCTCTGCTCTTCCTTTGCCTTTGGTTTTCTTGGATTGGACCACTGTCATTAAGTTCTCATTTATAACACAAAATAGGACTGAGCCGATGCTGGTGAGAAATCTAGGTACTGACCACAACTGGCAGCCTAAGAAAAGGCCTCCACAACAGGTTAACTGGGCTGAGTCCCATGTGCCAGGAGTGAGGATAGTGTGCCAGATTCCTTGAAACTTTGGCTGTCCAGTGGAGGAGATGAACACTCACTCTGTAGAGAGTGGCCGCTGCCCATCGTAACATAGACGCAGGCTGTTCCATCTTCGATGCCCTTGGTGTTCTCTAATGGAAAGCTTTCAAGGCCGTCTCCAAAAGTGTCTGCTTTCATTTTATTTATCTGAACTGGCTGTTTCCAGTGAACTGTAGCCTGTTTGTAGTCAGAGACCATTCAATAGTTTATTCCCTCTAAAAGCTTTGAGTATTCCCATCGTTCAGGGAGTAGCATGTAAGTCCTGGGAAATGGTATTTTAAACAAGCTCAACTTGACCATGATCTCTAAACAAAAGCCATCAGGACACAGCAGTCACTTTAAGGAGTCATTAGAGATGGGTACTCTGGAGAGCCACTTCCCTGGAGCTGCTGGGCACGAATGGAAAGATGTGACTAAAGCTTTTTACCCTCACCCAACTGTCTTTTAAAGCTTACCCATCACTTAGTTTCCTCATAAAAATCTGTGAGCACACCTTGAAAAACAAAGAGATGGTTCATTAGAAATGTGTTGGTTCTTAGAAGTATTCCTGAATCCCAAATCTCCCTCACCATTCCAAATCAAGTTTGGTATTCGAGACCATATTAGAAGACTGTTGGAAATATTTTTCTTATATTTTATAATTATGGAATTTAGTAATTGATTTTTCTTGAGATAAAATTCATACATGAAATTTCCGTTTTAATCTATATATAGTTCTATATTTTAGTATATTTGCTATATTATACAATGGCCAGTGCTGTCTAATAACAGAACAGTTTTGTCACTCCAAAAAGAAATCTCATATGAGTTCAGCCTTGATTTCTCCTTCTGACAATCACTTATCTATTCCTGTGAAATAACCACATATCTATTTACCTATTCTGAATATTTCAAGTCAGTGAAGTCATATGTGACATGGCTGTGTCTGGCTTCTTTCATGGAACATGTCTTTAAAGGTTTTGTCCATGTAGTAGCATATAACTACTGTTACATGTGTGACAAGTACTATTCCGTGATGTGATTACACTGCACTCATTTGCTGAGTTGTCTGGTGGTAGGTATTTCAGTTCTTTCTGCCCTGGGGCTAGTTTGTACAGTGGTGCTATACATCAATATGCATGTTCTTGTGTGAGCATGTTTTCAGTTCGTTAGGTGTAGATATTGCAGTTGAATTGCCAGCTTATGTTTAACCTTTGGAGAAACTGCCAAACTTTTCTGCAGCAGCTGCACCATCCCAGACCCTGGCCGTGCGTAGGCCCTCGGGAGACTGTTGGCAGGAGTTCCCACCCTCGCGGCCATAGGCATTGTAGGTGCTCACACGTGCAGGGCCCCACGGCCTGGTATGTTACGTGCTTGTCCCCAGCTGAAGGCACTGTTTGGGGAAGTAAGGAAGCCTTACGGGTAGTAGCTAACTGAAAGTAGATCATCAAGGGCAGAGAGATCTCAGGGTTGTCTGGTTCCTAGCCCCCTCTGTCTCCTGCTTCCCAGCCACCCGAACTCTACTGCTCTGCCAGGTCCTCCCCATCATAGTGGAACACACTCTAAAACTGTGAGGAAAAAAGGCGTTTCCTGTTTAACTGTCCTGTCAGGTATTTCTGTAACAGCTGTGTAGGAGTAAATAACACAGAACACCGACGCCGAGAAGTGGGATTGTTACTGTCCCTAACCCTGGCCATGTGGTTCTTACACTGAACTGGTTTGCAGAAGCAGGTTAGAGGAGCTGCTAGAATGATGTTAGCAAAGCTTAATAAGCAATTGTGGTGTCATTCAGAAGGCCAGAATGCCCACAGGAGTGTGGACAGTAGAGGCCAGACTCACAATGTTTCAGAAAGGAATTAGACTGGAGGCCGTGCACATTATGACCTTGCAAAAGATTTGTCTTTGTTGGATTGAGTCTGTCTCCTGGGGCTGAACTGAAAAATAACGGACTAACGTAGAGGGGAATTTTTTTTTTTAAGACAGCATGACATTCAGGATATGGCATAGTTGTTGGTGACTGTTTCCAGCCGAGCTTAACAGTAAGAATTGGGAGCAAGAAGCTTGGGAACATAGAATTTCAAAAAACAGTTTAGGAGTGAGGTGGATGTTTTTAAAGAGATTGCCTCCATTAAAAAGAGGCCAGGCACTCAGTCAGGACAGAGGATGCCTGTGGGGCATCTTGGGAATTAAGCAAACCCTACCCACTGGCAGGTTCCAGGGTATAAACCTCTCTTGGGAAGAGCCACCGGGTGCCATCATTGTACAGTCACCTAGGGAAGTGCCCCCAAGTTCGCCCATGCTGCCACTGAGGCTGCAGCGTCCCTCATTCGGAGGAACCTGGCTACTGCTAGAGCTCACCTAGACCTTCCTGCTGGTGCTACAGCATTCAGATACAAGCATATTGGGGTTTGGGACATTCCCATTGAGTTTTCAAAGGAAGACATAAGAAGCCAAGCAAGGTGTAACCTGCCAGAGTTCTCTGCATGAAACTCCTAAGACAGTAGTACGTGAAGCCGTGACGCAGTGGAGACCCCAGGGTGCTTCAGCTACCGAGGTTGTGGGACTGTCCCTGTGATCTTGCTCCTGTGTCCCCTTGGCTGTCCGTCCGATGACACACCCTAGTGTAAAATCAGGCAACATGTGTTAGAGAAGAACACGAGACACTGTGGGGCGAGCGCGGGCAGTAACCGAAGGGCCCGTTGTTGGGGAGACTTCCTACTATTTCCTAACATCTCTGGAACAGGCAGCTTTCCGAGGGTGGTTCCTCTGTAGGTGATTGATAAATTTGCCTGGATCAACTCATACCTTTGTTCTTCACCAGAAATCCCCCTTAAGTAGTAACCTCAGGCTTTTTTGGGTACTTCCGATGTCATGTCTCTGCCTAGGAGCAGAGGTAGAATTCAGATGCCATTATTTTAAGCAAAAACTAGTATCAGAGCATATTAAAAAGAATTAGAGAAAGAAATAATGGGTCTATGAATAGCTTTATTTTACCAAGAGAAAATAGCCTTTTTATGATGGGCCTCAGCAAAGCCTTGCTCCCCGACTCTGCCTTTTGTCTGATCTATAGCTGCCCTTCCATTTGGTATTTGAAACTTTAAGAAGGGCCAATACTTCCTCTCCCTGTACTCATCACTGTTTTTCACTTACAAAATTAGTGTGTTCCCAAGACGTAGGAGGTGGGACTTAAAACTGATTTTGCACAAAGAGTCCATGCTCGGTGACTTTTGACCCTGCTCTCCCGTAACATCATCCAGCCAGGAAAACTTTGGGCAGCTGTTGTGGGCTACACCCAACAAGGCATTAGGGGGCACTGGCCAGGCCTGTTGGAGCTCACAGCACCCCATCACATGCCCCAGATGCTGGATACAGAGCTATAGGATTCCATGTTTGCCCTGCTGGCTTTTAGTCTCGTTTTTGAACCCATTCCTCCTCTCTGAATACCATTCCACTTGTGGAATGAGAATTCTGCCTTGTGCTGTTGGATGTTTGTAACATTTTTTATTCTGGGGGTGGGAGGCTCACAACTTAAGAGTATGCTTTTAATCAAAAGATACTTTAAACTTGGACTTTTGAACAGTGTCGGAATTGTTGAGACTTGAGGACTCTTGGAGGAAGGCCAAAGGCATTTTGCATTATGAAGTGGCCCTGAGCCTTTGGGATCCGGAAATTGAATGTTACTGTTTGAATGTGCAGTATCCCCACAGGCTCACATGGTGTATACTGGGTCTCTAGCTGCTGTTGCTATTTTGGGAACTTGAGAAAGTGGAACCTGGCCAGAGGAAGTAGGACGTGGAGTGTATTCTTTGGAGTTTCTGGTCCTCGGGTGTGTGTGCCTGACTCTCTGCACCCTTTTTGTTGGGATAACCACACGGAAAAGGGACTGCGTTCACCCGTGTGCGATGGACTGGGACTGTGGGCACAGCCGACAGCTCCTCCTCCAGGATTCCATCAGGGGTGTGGACAGTTGTGCAGAACAACAATGTCTCCAAAGCCGAAATACCCTGCTCTAGGTCGTATTAGACTTGCATGGGTTGTAATGGCAATTTCTTATCTTCTAGGAATACCCATGAGGAAAAAAAAAAGGAATAGTGTTCAACTCAAGGCCATGTAAATAATTTGTAGACAATTGTAAATAGTTATCTTTCTTTGTTTTCCTTAGAATACATAAAATTCCTTTTGTCCTGCTTAATTTGTTTGCCTATGCAAATTCTAGGTTTATTTCTCCTACTGTGTTTATTATTGCTTTCAACATTGTGAAGTTTAACTATTTTCCTATTTACTGAGGACTGAACAAAGAGATTCTTTCTGTGCCTTCCATATTAATTGCTGAGAGTTTATACAAGAAATACATATTTTAAGTAGTTATGTAAGTACACACACACACACACACACACACACACACACACACAGAGAGAGAGAGAGAGAGAGAGAGAGAGAGAGAGAGAGAGAGAGAGATTTTGCTTTTTGTGAGATAGGGGCTTAATTAACTCTAGCTCAGGTTAGCCTGGGCCATTTGTGTCCTCCCCCAGCCCTCAGGCTGGCTTTGAACTTATAGCAGCCCTCTTTCCTTCTCCTCCCAAAGTACCAGCATGAGCCTGGTGTGAGTGTGTACACACACACACACACACACACACACACACACACAC
>CABHPH010095448.1:0-20888 GCA_902168325.1 Peromyscus nudipes
TCTCTCTCTCTCTCTCTCTCTCTCTCTCTCTGTCTCTGTCTCTCTCTCTGGTGTTTGTGTAGTTGTGTGTGGGTGTAAATGCCAATAGTTGACACTGGGTATCTTCCTCAATCACTCTCTGCCTTAGTATTTTGAGTCAGGGTCTCTCACTGAACCTGAAGCATTCTATTTTGGCTAGACTGGCTGGACAGTAGTCCCAAGGAACCTCTGGGTCTCCATCTCTCTAGGACTGCCATTACAGAAGTGTGTCACTGTGCTGACTTTTTATGGGGTACTAAGTATTGAACTTGGGTTCCCATGTTTGTTGGTGCAAGTAGTTTAACAACTGAACCATATCCCTAGCCTCTACTTTCAAGTTTTTCTCATTTTTAACTAGTTCTTTGAAAATTTCATACAATGTATTTTGATCATATTCCTACCCGCTCTACTCTTCCCAGATCCATCCTTCCTTCCAAACCCACTTAACTGTGTCTTATTATTATATTTTTATTGATGGATAATAGTTGTACAAATTCATGGGGTACAATGTGATACTATGATGTACATATACCTTGCTTGATCCTCTAAGACTTAATTTTCTTGCTTCTCAAAAATAAGGAATATAGTGATTTATTCTAATATATTATAATTATCCCATTAAAAAAGTAAATTATCAAATAATTACTAATTATAACACTTATGAAATAATAATTGAAATCATACTCACATACAGAAAACTGTTAAAATATTTCATTTTCCTTTCCCTTTAATAGCCTTTGGTTTTTCTGTGTTCTATCAAATGCAGAAATTCCTTAAAAATTAAAATCTGTTTGTATTGTTCCCCTGCTGACCTCCCATCTCTCAAACATAGTCCACCTCAAGCCCCTTCATCTGTTGCTCACCTCTTTACAGGTCTGTATGATAATGGGAGAAATCCACAGGGTCCATTTTAAGGTCAAAGGAATTTATTTGGGAAAGAAGACTCACAAGACTGAGTAGAGGAATTTGTTGCAGGATCCTGGAAAGATGAGGCACGGTCTTACGCTGCTCTTCCACCTGAGATCTACCTGGCTTGTCCCAGCATCCAAAACCAAAAGGGAGCAAAGAGAGAGAGCATACATGTGCCTCCCAGGTCTTAAGGATCTCTAGCGGCCAAGCCCCAGGGGCATGTACTTCAAGGCCATAGGCAGGTGTAATAGTTACCTGTTACCTCACTAGGGGTGGTACTTCAAGGTCATAGCTAGAACAGCTACTCACTACAGTATCCGGTGACTTTCTAGAGGATCCAACAAACCATGGACACTTGTAGTCCTTGGGGTGCATTACACAACATTCCCATGGTTTCTAAGCATTTCTGCTTTTCACTATTTTCACCCCCATCACTGATATAATGCCTGCTAGCTTCTGGGCATTATTCTCCACAAATTAGATGTGTCTCACTATCTTTTCAGATTCTCTCCCTCATTCTTTCCTGAAACATATTCTTTCAGTTTCCACTAAGTATGGTATAAAGAGCTTAAGAGGCTGCACAGTCAACGCAAATTCTTGGTGAAATTAAGGATGATAATTTTATAGATGAGTAGCCTGATACACGGTGAGGATGAGACCTCTGACCAACTCACGATGAGCTAGGACCAGGCTTATGCTGAGATCATGTCTCCTTAAGTCAGAACTATTTCCATTCAGCAAATAGATTTTACAACATAGTTAATCAAAATAGCAAAATTACTTGTTTTTTTTTTTTTTCTTCTGAGTCCTGGTATCTTTTAGTGGCAAAACCTTTGGCATAATAGTTTATATTTCATATGTTAACAGGTATGTAATATCACAAATGGTAATTTCTTAAAAGGTAGAAGACACAGATGGTGGAAGGGCAAAGCATGCCTTTGAGAAAAGGTGGCATTCCGGTAGTTTATAAATGTAAGAAATATGTCATCAATACTAGGGAGGAAATGGTGAGAGCTTAGTACTATGTACAAATAATCTATTAAATTTAAGTATAATCATAATTTAAATGCGTAATTGCAAATTTACCAGAAATTTATTAGATATGTGGTATGTGCCATATGGTCTTCTTCAAACTATCAATAAGGCATGTTTCTGCCCTAAGTGAGTTAACTAGTAAACATATAACCACAATGAAATGTGGTAATGTTTAAATAGGCTCATTAACTTGCCGCTTTGAGAGCTGCAGAGATGCATTCTATTTGACCTTTGGTCAAAGATGAGTAAATTTTCATCAAGCAAAAGAAGAAATGGAATGCCCATTTAATAATTTACGGGACCAGCTGTACTAAGGCTCTACCACCGGCATGTCATTCTCACCGTCACCATCGTCTCCATCAACTCTGCAATAAAATTACTTATTCCATCAAAGTATGTGTGTGTGTGTCTGTCTGTGTGTCTGTCTGTGTCTGTGTTAGGTTTTTTTTTTCTCTTGTTTTGAACAAGAGGTAGTTTGAAACTATATTTTTGAAGGTAAGGTATGATTTAGAAGTTTTGTCTTTTTTAACTTAAAAATTAAACATATTTTAAATCTTCTGAGAATATTAGTCTGAGTAAAAAATTGTATCTCAAATTTGCAGAGAATTTATGGGATGCAAATGTCCCTATAATTCTAGTTCAACCACTGATGATCTATAAACCTAAGCAATTTCGGTATTTATATGTTAACCTTTGTAAGCATTAACAGTTTTTCATATCCTTTCAAATTAAGATTTTAAATCACTAAGGAAGGTTTACTTTTTAAAGGTAATTATTCATAAGATCTGGACTTTTTATTTTACATTAACTAGTTTATTTTTACTTATAAGTGCACTCTGCCTATAATTTGTTTTGAGAATTTATTGCATAGAAATTTATTGCATAGAAATCTTTGTCATGGCAGAGGCAAGTGTTGTCTGGACTGCAAAATTATATTATTTTGTTTCAATAATCAGAACAGATGCTACCGTTAAAGTATGTGATACTCACGTGAAAGACTCAGAGACAAGGGTAGAAAAGAAAATGCGACAAATTCACAGTTAAAAAGAAAAGTGAAGTTATAAAAAACAAAGACTTTAAAAGTGATGGCTTATATAGGCTGTGGACTACTAGTCAGCACTAAAAGTGAGCTATCACATTAGGAAAAGGCCCAGAATGGTCTGAAATGCATATCACCAAGCCAACGAAAACATTTCCAAAACTATAGACAATATGACTCCAACTCTGTGATGTTCTAGAGAATCTAGAGCTTTGGATATTAATTGCCAGTGGTCTGAAGAAGGGAATGGACTTTGTGAGTACAGATGATGTTTTAGAGCAGAAATGCTAGATTGCATGATTCTGTAATGATGGACTCATATGACTACCCATGTGCTCAGTCATAGGCTTCACAATTGTAATCTCTACTATACCATGGACTGGCTGACATGAGCATGGCCTATAGTTAACATATAGCAAGAAGAAGCTACAGGAAGAGATAGGCAGATCAGCAAAGTTCGATTCCCAGGGAGGACATTCAAACTTCAGAGCAGTTTTCTAAAACTGTGTCGGCCTGCTCAAAAGCTGTCATGAGCAAACAGAATGAGGTTAACAGGACAATGGGATGTGTTGGTGGGCTTTGGGATATACGTGAAAGAGATCAGAGATTCAAGAGATTGGGAACAACATACTTGTGAAAAATTAAATTATGTTTGAGAAATCTGGCAGAGTAGCTTATAGGTTAAAGTTACCACAGTTTGGATTGAAAAACATGAAACTGTTATTTTTTGTAGAGTCAATTAAAATCAGTTTCATATTCTACCCAAATAATAACATCTTTGCTTTTAAAGAAATTTCAGCACAGATAAAGCCATGTTAAAGAGATATTGAAGGGAAAATACTGAAGACGCTAGGAGAGGGCCATTAATAATTTGAGAAACAGTTGGGAAGATACTGATAAAAATGCTATAAAAGAAAGATATCTTGGAAGAAAAAAGATTTTTCAGCTTAGTGGTACAGTACAAAGTTCTGGGTTCAACGTGTTGTGATCTATCTAACTACCCCCCTACACACAAAAAAAGGAAGAAAAATATTTACAGGGAAAAGAATTTGGGAAAAGGGTGAGTAAGAAAACATGAACAGATTGACTCTGATTTTGAATTATCAATAAAAATTAAGATGAAGTTCTACACTTTACAAATGATTGATAAATTTCTATATCTTTTCATAACAGCTTAGAATCTGTTTTTTTTGTAGTTAATTATTTGAGGAATAATTTTTCCTTTTTTCTAAATTTTTTTATTCATTTTACATACCAACCACAGATCCCCCTCTCATCCCTCCTCCTGCTCCCCCCTGCCCAATTTTTAAATTCAATAGCACCCTATCTGGGAGAATATGAACAATCTTTAAAAAGATTAAAGACAGCAAAATTTCATTGTTACCGATTTTGTGTGTGTGTGTGTGTGTGAGAGAGAGAGAGAGAGAGAGAGTGAGTGAGAGAGAGAGAGAGAGAGAGAGAGAGAGAGAGAGAAAGGGAGCATGACAGTATAGTATAATACATAGAAATATAAGATATTTTCCAGCTTCCACATAAGAAAGAGCATGTGACTAACTAAGGAAGTGCTCTGTATCTGTTCACACATCTCTACAAGACTCCACAGGTTTTGTAGCAATTATGACTTCAAACTTCAATCTGCCAGAGTGCTTCTCCAGTTGACAAGAAGACAACAACAGTGACTTCTAACCATGTCCTCATATGGAAGAAGCTACCTGGCTCTCTGGGGTCTCTTTCACATACCCATCAATTTCACTAGCAAATCAATCACTTCTGAGGTACCCTGCCTACTAATGTTAGCACAATAGGAATTAGGTTTTAATGTATGAATCCTCCTTCAGGCCACTGCAAGAGCTATTATACAACTTTTAGAAAGTCTATGAAGTAGGACAAAATAGCAATTGGAGGAGAAAATGCAATAATTAGAAGATCAAATAAAACATTCACATGTATCTGATAGGAACATTAGAAGTTAATCAAAGAGAAATTAAAAATGGAAGTTACATAGGTGGAGTGAGAAGAAAACCAAAAATTATTAATTACCAGATTGGAGTCTTATTAAGTGACTTTAAATTTTAGGATGCAGAAGCAGTTTTTTAATTTAATTTGATTTTTTTACCTAGAGGTCTATTTCTAGCTATTGAAGTTTTAAAGTCTCTAGATTCCCATTACATAAGAAACTATTCAAAAGCCAAAGCCTCACCGACGGGTTACATGCAGGCCCCTAGTTCATATCTCACTGAACACAGTCTAAAGTTGGAGCTGTGAGTGAAGAAGCCCCAGTGATGCAGCCCAGCCACTTTATTCTTCTATGGTTAGCTATTTAGACTTTCTCGGCTCAAATACTGGCGTGCTGTGGAGACAAGACATGCTTTCCAATAAGCCTTGCCCACATCACAGGCTTCCAAAGCTGTGAGCCAAAAATGAAAACAAAAAAGGTTGTAATGACCACTGTACTTCATAATGATGTTTACATAGCAAGAAATAACCAGAAAGTCATGTGAAACATCAGCTGAGCACTGGCATTTGGGATCATGCAGAGTGTCATAAGTTTGCTCCCCAAGCATTCTTTTCTTTCTCATTTATTATCATTTCTTTTGAGAATTTTATAGAATGTATCTGATCACATTCACAGGCAATACCCCAACTGCTGCTGGCTCCACCACACCCACCCACTCAACTGAATCAATAAAGAATTGAAGCACTTTGCATGAGGACTAGGAGGTAATGAGCACTTGACAAATGCTCATGAGCCTTTGGAAATAAATATTGACAAGGGCATGTGAAACAAGACAAACAATATTAATATGATGATTATTAACCTCAGGATTAACTAATAAAAGTATTAAAAGGTGGAGGTATATAAAATGATAAATCATAAATCATCAAAACATCAAGTCATTAAACAACAGCAAAAGTTGATTTAATAAGTAATGAGAAATAACATTATGTAGATACATGGGTCCAGAACAAGAAGCAATAGATAATGATAATTGAAGTCTTTGGATGCAGAAGGAAAAGTGGTATAGATGATCGAGGAAATGGAACTGCACTCGTGAGAGTCTTCTAGTCTTCTTTCAGTTTTGCCAGGTGATGATCAGCTTCCAAAGGTGTACAGTGCACAAAAATCCTCGTCAAGCAATACAAGCAAGCAAATTGTATGTGGCAAGCAGAGACCTAGTTTTCCTGTCAATAGATAGGAATCTGCAGGCCAACTTTTCCTCTTCTCATACTAGGTAAGTTACTTAGCTTTGGCTTCTGTGTGGGGAAAGGAGAATGATACTATGCTCCTCATAATGGTATTAAGTAACTACAACATTGCAGTTATAGGTAAGTGACCTAATTTCATTTTGTTTGTTATTGTCTGACTCACCATAATTAATTCAAATTTACAGTATTAATACTTGAGATCTACAAGGCCAAATCTGAAATGTATGTCATTCCACAATTGGTGTTGGAATCATCCAGGGAATGTAAAAACATTACATCACACCTTAGCTTTCACTGAATGTAGCTATTAGTTCTCAATTAAAACTCACACTGAATGAGTAGCTCAAATTGCTTCTCTCAAATGCAGATGTCTTCTCCACAGACACGAGAGAGGAAAATATTGCGGTACCTTCTGGAGTTGTAAAAATGAGGTCCTGAACCTTGCAATGCATTGGCTTCTTGGGAGAACCATAGAAATGCAAACATAAAAGTGTGTTTTAATGGATGGATCTGGGCTATGTGCACTATCTAGACCTGATCCAGACCACCCATCCCAGAGGAAACCTTTTGTGGGCACTCATGAGAGCTTGCGTTACAGATGTGCTAGTGAAAATGGCCTTTTCTTTTCAGTCAAGATACATTTTACAGCTGAGGAGCTGTCTGAGTCAGTAAAGTGCCTGCCATGCAAACACGAGAATGAATTCAGATCCCCAGCACCTTTGCATAACCTGGGTATGGTGGCATCAATCACTAACCTCAGCACTTGGGGCTCAGATGCAGGTGGGGTGGATCCCCAGTGCTTGCTAACCAATCGATATAGCCAATCAGTGGCTCTTACCCATTGAGTTATTGCACTAATATTTACATATTCATATTCATATATAAATATATACTTATGAATGTGTATATATATGAAAAATATATGAAAGCAATAGAGCAAGACACTGTATATCAACCTCTGACTTTTTACACACACATAAGTACCCACATACACACCTGTTTTATATATATATATCACAAAATAATAAATGTGCACTTTTTTTATTACTTACTGGCTACCAATTACAGCATCTTGTCCCTATCTAAGAAGCTGTCCCTACAGAGGTAAAAAACAGGAAACATAACACATTAGTCCAAGACATCCCTTGATTCAAGGCGTAGCATTTTGCAAACTTTAACATGCGTAGGATCTTGCTGACATGCAAAATGAACCTGGGATGAATTGAGAGTGTGCATAGCTAAGCAGCTCTCAGGGGCTGCCACTTCAGCTGGATCTCATACCACATTTGAGCATGACAAGGCAGTATCACCCTGCTAATGTGGTGCAGACCATGCAAATACCTAGTACCCACAGTGCTCAGCATTAACCATTTCTCACTGCCTGTGCTGAGAGCCACACAAAGGACCCCTCATTTCAAATAGCTTGCGTCGTGCCTTCTTGTCTAGAAACAACAGGTAGTGAGTGAGCAGAGACTGAAAGTGCACTTTGCTCAGGGTCTGCAGCGCCTAGCTCAGCTCAGCCTGGCTTTCTTCATCCTCCATTAGCCTCATTAGTCTTGTTAGGTGAGTGCTCGTGGTTGATCTGTATCTCTGTCAAGACAATCGTTGCTGATTAACTGTAATTACCAGTAATGGGGCCAGCTTTCTTTTAGACTTTAATGCCCTCAGCTCATCCACGCATTGTTCTGTCAGGAAAGGTCCAATCTGCTAGTCATTGCCTTGCTTATTCTTTAAGCTAACAAGTTACTTCATGTGTGGGCTTTTAAATATTGACCACTCTACCCAAGTGTTCAGTACACATTCTAGGTTTCTCTTTTGCACCTTCCCTAACGCCATCTCCCTCCCCCGTCCATAACTTTTCTCTTGTTCCAACTCGAAATCAGGGAATCGACAAGTTTTTTAGTTAGTTTTCTCTTGAGGGGGGAGGGTCAGGGAAACTGCTGCCATCACCTATTAATAACTTCTTAAATACCAATCCTTTTACTAGCCTGTTAACCTGTAAAAATGATAGTTCATTTTTCTTTAATTTTAAGCATTTGCTCTTAAAACAAGCAGCGTTCATAAGACCCTAGACACACATTCTTGTCCACTACTTTTTATGAGCATTTCTAAGTAGTGAGCAGATAGTACTGCATAAAGATGCTTTACATTTGATCATTTTCTAATTTTACTTAGGAAGTTTTTTTTATTATAATGATGTGTGTGTGTGTGTGTATTTCAAGCATAAATGTGTTTTTCAGAAAACAATCCCAAGGAGTCAGTTCTCTCCTTCCACCATGTGGGTCCTATAGGTTAGGCTCAGGTGGCCAGGCTTGTTGTCAGGGGCTTTTCTCACTGAGCCATCTTTCCTGCCTCTAATGTTACTGTTAACTCAGGCTCTAGGCATGGATCTTGGCCAACGTAAATTCAGTGAGTGTTGAAAAATTCTTTTTAAAAAGGTTAGTATTTGTGAAAATGACATGGCAACTCTTTTCATGAAGATACAATCTTTGTGAAAACCATAGTAGCATCCAATAAAAAACAGATGAGTCTTGGTAGAAATCCAGGAAGATGTAGCTGTAACACATGAAAAGGTCCCCAGCACGTGGCACTGTAACAAGAATAATATTCAAGACACGTACATTATGGATGTGGCTGGAAATGGTTTTCTGTGAAAGAAACACAGGGGCTGTCACTTCAATCATCTCCTAGTCTCTCTGTTGTTTTTCCAGGAAAAATAAATTAGTAAAAGTCCTAGGTGTCATCAAATAAAAATGAAATAATAATTCAATTATGTAGTATATGTGGTAATGATAACACAGGGAAAAGCTTGATGGTGTGCTATATAAGTTATATAACCAGTTGTCTTCTAGAATATTCTATTTTGATTAAACTTCAAAACAATTGCCCTCATTTGCTTTGAATGCCCTGAAAGCTATTTATTTCTTCCAAGGTGGGACTAGGACTATATTATTTATTATCTGACACCAGAAAGCAAGTCCATCCACCAGAAACTATGGGCATGGCCCTCAAACCCACTTGGTCTGCCTGCCAATCAGTCACCCTACCTACCCTGCAATCTGGTACTACATGGAATATGACCTAGAACTCTGGAAGATCCATTCTGCCTTCTCATCTCCTTATCAGCCATCTTACCTCCCATGCCACCACCATACCATATAGAGTCCATCCCAGAACTACAGTTATTCAACTTCAGATCAGTCTACCATATTATTTACCAAGATAATCAATGATCACATAGTATTCTGTGCCCATATCATAGATAATGAGCCACAGACTGGCCTCCACCCCATCCATCTCCACCCGAGGAGGGTATAGTGTTCTGTGCCCTTCCCCATAGAGCTCTACCCACCCCCGCTGTAACTCCAGCCCCTATTTCACAAGGAAACCTGCAGAACCTGGTGAGCCCTCACCCACAAGTGTCTGAAGATGAGTAATACGAGTCTTCTAAGCCTACAGAAGTTTTACTCCTAGGCACTGGAGTTATACCTATCCCTAGATAAGAGGGACCAATCTGACATCCCATTCACATATCAATACAGATTGGCCCCAAGACTGAACACTGAACCATTTGCCTGGTTCACAATCTGACAAGTTGGGGTAGCAACAAACAAGATTCCAAACACTCAGTCAACAAAGGCAAGACCAGACTCTGCACCAAAAAACACTACCAGTGACCTTACTCTAGGCACGCAGGTCCCAGCACAAAAACAAAAACAATATGAAAAACCAAGACATATGTCTCCCCCAGAAATTAGAATCCCATTGTAATGTTCTCTAGGAAAAGCACCTTAGATGGTATAAAAGGCAATTCAAAACAGCAATAATAACTGTTCAATGAACTCAAAGATGATATGAACTGTGTGAGGACTGCAAAAACAAACGAACAAACAAACAAAACAATTGAATAAAATGATGACGTCAATTCAAGACAAGAAAATGGAATTTAAATGAAATAAAACCTCGGAAGAAAAGCCAAAATGTTATAAAACTTGAAATAAAAAGCTCAGGAAGTGATACAAAAACATTCAGAGGAGAGTTTCACCAATAGATTGGGTCAAGTGGAAGAGGTCTTGAAGACAAGGTAGAGAAAATGAATCATTAAGTTAAAGAGAATATTAAATGTTAATTTTAAAGAGGGATGTGGGACAGAACACACAGGAAAGCTGGGTTGCTATAAAAGATCAAACTTATGGCTTTAAAGAAGAAACCCAGATCTAAGGCACAGAAAATATATTCAACAAAATCATAGACGATAATTTCCAAATTCTGAGAGAAAGGATGGCTATTAAGTTACAAGAGGCATACTGAATACCAGACACAGGACCAGAAAAGACTCCTTACGTCAGATAATTAACTTGGAGGATCAGAACAACTTAAAGACACAGGGAAAATATCTTTGAGCTACAGGGAAGCCTTATTATTTAATGTTTTTATTAGTATTGTTTCTAGCCTATTAGTTTGAACACTTATTTTAGAATGGTTTTAGATTCGTAGCAAAGTTGAATGGAGGTTCAGAGATTTTTCATACTGCCCTGCCCAGCAAAGTCATAGTTCACTCCATTGTGAACATCCTCCCCACCGCCCCCAGGGGTGTATTTGCTGTGTCATATTCCCTATAATATTCCTAGAGAAATAGAGTTCTTAGCTACCTGACATGTTCAGGCTATATTAATGATCATTTAAATCCATAAGAGAATCCTGAGGATAATCAGTGATTAAAAGTACATGGAATTATGAAAAAAAAGAAAGACCTGTGTGTACCGGATCAAAGATGGCCTTTTTGAGCAGGTAACCTTTTGGCTGAAAGAGGACTGCTAGTGACATGGTAAAAAGAAGGCAAAAAGTGTCTGAGGTAAAGAGAAAACACTAAGGACTCCCCAAAACCTGAGTCAATTTTAGTGAGGTAGGGTTGGTATGCAGTTGTGTTTTGGTTTGAATGGAGTAACTTAGTACAGTCTTAAGATTATGATAAGTCAAATATTTAAAACATTTACACACACACACACACACACACACACACACACACACACACACACACACCCCAAGGAGAGTTGATGGGGGCGATGAGGAAAAATGGAATTGAGTAAAGAGTTGGGTGGTTTTTCCATAGTTGAAAAATGAAGGAAACTGGTAGTTTGGTGTGAGTTAGGGAGAGTTTGAGTGGTTTGGGAGGGAAGGGTAAAATCTTGGTTTGGGAAGGAAGTAGTGAAGGAAGCAACGTCAAGAGTCCTCAGGAAGTTCCTGAAGTGTCAAGTATTGTGCACATTTCTGAGGCCTGTGGGGAGGGCATTCAGGAATGACTTCTGAGCTTCCATCTTGCCCAGCCGTGTGTGGCTGATGCGGCATTCTGACAGGAAGAGCATGACAAGAGAAGCTGCCAGGCGAGGGCATCATTGCTGGGTGGTCGCTGCTTCCCGAGATGAAAACAAAGGCCGCGCCCCAATGTTGATTCCTCCCCTCAGGGGCTATTACGTGACCATCTTCACTGCCGTAGAACTTTGTGGTAGGTGTTGTGGCTGATGGAAGTGTGTTTAATTTGTGGCTACAAGATCTTCCAATAAATAAGAATAATTATATATTTTTGTATTTAACTATTTTTTTCCCTTTTTCAGAATTTGGAACATATTTATCCCCTTCCCCCAACTCTTCCCATTAACACCCTCTCATCCCTTACCATCCAACATTGACAATACTTCTTTTTCTTCTTCTTTTCTTTTTTCTTCATTGAGTGCTGCTGGGTTGCTTAGCTAATCATGGGTTTGGAGCCTGCCCTGCTGTGTGGCCAGCTTACCAAGCATCACAGAATTAAAGAAAATGAAAATGGACTCTTCCCCTCTCAGCAGCTAGAACTCCTTAGTTAATGGTGGGAATTCATGCCTAAATTCCCACCTCTATGCTGGGATTTTTGTCTGGTGGCTGGAGGTTGTATATGTCTTGGGGATGGTTTTACAATTGCTGTGGGCTCCCATGTACATATGCCCTCTTGTGTCTGGAAAACTGCCTCCAGCTCTAGCGATCTTTCTGTTCCCTCTTCTACAAAGGTTCCTGAATAAGTATGTGAAATGAATGCACCATTTAGGGCTGAATGCTCCACATTCTCTCATTCTCTACTCATCGACCATATGTGGGAGGTGTCTCCATGTTCATTGCCATCTACTACAAGAAAAGCTTCTCTGATAAGGGCTGAAAGGTGCACTGATCTGTGGGTATCATGATAAGTCATTAGAGGCTATTCAAATAGCAAAATAATAGTATTGGATTCTCTCCCTAAAGTCTATGGCCTACCTAGCCATAGGTTCACACAGGGCAAAAGTATTTGGTTATGGTGGACTTGTAACCAAAGAACCAAAACCAACATTTAAATTCAGATTTCAGTGTTTAGTTTCCTCATCTGGAACATAATGTGATATACGTAAAATGTGGCCAATGAACTAATTTGCCTCAACTGGAATTGATGAAAAATGGAGACCTGCAAGCCCAGCCTTTGATTCACTCCATTACAATGCACAGGCTTGAAGTCTTCTAGTTAATTAATATGCCTATTAAAACTTGAGAATTGCTATTTCAGATGATCTGCTTTCTAAATTCTGTGCCTTTTGATCTAAGCCTCCATGTTAAGAATTATGTGAATGTGCTTTGATCCAGTACAGCAATATGCCTTAATGGGAGAGGTCAGCACATTGTTAGTATACTCAAGTCAGACCTGGAGACCATGTGGAGTTTATATATGAGGTCTGATGTTATTTAGGCAGTAAAAGGAGGTATTGCATTTTCCCTCTTGTTTGATTAAATTTATTAACAAAAAAATATTTAAGTTAGTGTAATGGGCCATAATTTGCATTTCCACTTTCCTTTTTTGAGGATGAAACAGTTAATCAGTGGTAAATTGGAAATTATACCTATTTTCTGATCAGTAGCCTGGAGTAAACACGAGAACAGCAAATGATACTATTGCGTATAATTAGTAATTCTTAATCAATAATACTTAGATGACATTCTAAAACATACTAGTATTTATGAGATCGTAATGATGGCAATTATATTTTCAAATGGAATTTGGCATGTGTTTTGGGACAGTAAACTGAAGATACAAATTCTTGTTAAATATATTCAAACTGTGTGCCAAAATCATGTAGTTAAGAGAAAAAAAATCTCGCTATCAAATTATTTTGTTATGTATTTTGATAGAGCAAATGAATGCTTAAAATAGAAAATTGTGGTAAATTGTTTAATGTTTAATATGTTTTATTATTTATATATAATGTATTTTGATAAAACCTACTCCATTCTGTGTCCTCAAGTCCTTCCCTGTCTTTCCACCATTTTTCCTTAACAACTTCAAGTTTCATGTCCCTCTGTGTACATATATATATATATATATTTTATATAATACAAACTTATTACTTTTAAAAATGTATATTCTCTGGAAATTCAAACAATTCAAATTTAAGAATCTTATAATTTATTGATAATTATTCTAACTAGAAAGGGATTTTTACATTCCAGAAAGAATGAGTTGGGTATTTTAGACCCTAGTCTCATCTTTCACTTAAAATTATTTAAATTTTGGTTTGAATATAAGTAGCTATTTCAATGTTAAAATTATAACATAATTTTCTATTACACTAGTATTTGATGACATTTGGGTAATGTATGATTTTTAAATCATTCACTTATTAGTTCCTTAACTGAGGAAGAAATTGATACACATTTACAGTTTCCTAATTTGTTATTCAATTCCTTTATGGACATATGACTTGCTTACATAAATTATAAGGTCCTAAATTACTGAATGTTTGTTAATTAGAATAAGCAATAATTCATGAGATTAGTCTGGTATACTGTAAAAAAAGTTTTCCTTAGATTTGTCCTAATTTTTCTGTAGAATATTTTTATATTCTGTAGTTAAAAAATCATTTGAGTAATGCATTTTTAACTTCAAGTATCTCCTGAGCTGATTTCTATGCTGGTAGGTTTTAGGTATATTTTACTGAAGAAAAATTACAGAGGTAGTCTTACTATTTGATCTGATTCACTAAAACAGACATAAAACCAGGTGTCTATAATTCAGCCTTGTTTCTAAGGCTTCACAGCACATCTTTGTAAAGTTATTTCTTTTCTAATTTTTTTGGCTTGATGAAACGATTGGAGACGCTTTAATCAATTTCAATGTGTTCATACATGCCCAATACGTCTCTCTTTTATTAATGTACTAATAAGTCCTATAATCCTTGGAATGGATTGCAGGCTCAGGCTGTCTTTGTTTACACCTGGGTGCTCCTTGGCAACCATAGACACAAGTCAGTAAGACTCCGCATGAATGTGATTCTGGATAGCACAGTTAATAAGGGCTTGTTATCATGTCTGTGTGTCCTAGTCTTCCTGTGTCTCTCTTAACATCACAACTACTAGGCTGAATCCAAGTCTATCAACTCAAGGAATGGTGTATGTACGTAATGCTGCTTTCTAGGATACTCATTTGAAATATATGCACAAAACTATGGTATGTTAAAGACTGTCACAGAAAAGCATCTGTGAGTCTACATAAGAGAAGAAAGAACAGATGTTAAGAATGGTGCAGTACGCCAGGTAGTGGTGGTGCATGCTTTTAATCTCAGCACTTGGGAGGCAGAGGCAGGTGGATCTCTGTGAGTTCAAGGCCAGCCTGGTCTGCAGAGTGAGTTCCAGGACACCTAGGGCTGTTACACAAGGAAAGCTTGTCTTGAAAAAGAAAAAAAAAGTTATATTTCAGTAGAGTTTTGTTTTGTAACTAATTTGAAAACTTTAAAGATTGGTAGAGTCATTGTAAACCAGCCCCACCTGAGCAGAAGCATTCACAGTGAACTCTTAGGAATGTAACTATCTTGTTATTTTAGAACATGCTTAAAAAGTACTAGACAAAGATGTCCATCTAATTTAATTTATAAAATGAAATTGGAATTAAAAATTATGGTCTCATATATTTTATATAGTGGTTTCAATCAATAATGAAAATACTCTAAACAATTAGCTGTAAGAAAAATGCAGAGAAATATTCTTGTTCATATTTTTCTTGAGGATGTTTTATAACTTAGAATCAAATTTGAAGTGGTTATAACATTTTCTTGCTCATAACAATTTATGTTTTAGTTTTAAAACTAGATACACATAATCATTAGGGAGATTATAAAAACAAAAACATTTGCAATTTGATAAGGAACTGAATATCAAAATTAGCATTAAAATATTACCTATACCATTTTTTGAGTACTGAGTTTATGATACTATGTGATACCCATATCTGGTATATACAAAGTTTATAGCTATATATGAATGAAATATACTTGTCTGAAAAAATTAGGTGTAATATTTATAAATGAATTTGACTATTCAGTTGAAACATACCTAAAGGTATTCTGATGTCTAAGAAAACAGTCCAAGATTCTATGAAGAATCTTTGAATGAGATATTACTAGAATGTATCTCAAAGATCCAATAACTTGATACTTGCATTTTTATGACTTTATTCTACCAATCTGAAGTTTCACTTTGTATATTTGGTTGGATGCCTCTAACATAACTAGAAAAGAAGTTTAAAATGTAACAGGACTTTTTAAAATACCTGCAGGGGAATCTTCTGGAACATTACTCCCTTTGCCACTTCAGGGTTGTCAGTACAAATTTTGTTAGTCTCTGGCACAAACACCATTTAGTTGGTTGTAATCAATACATAAATGCTTCAGGTAGATGAGATGTATTTGGTGTAGGAAATATAGTAGAATTTGAATCTTGAAAGAAAATACATTGAAGCAGACATTATTTTCATATTTTTATTTTTAATATTTTGTGACAATATGCCTCTTTACCTCATGTATGACTAAATTTGGGAAATAGCCACAGAGTATCTGAGAAGTGTCATTTTTGTTTTACTGTGTCCTCTTCTTCTTCTTCTTCTTTTTTTTTTCTGAGACAGGGTTTCTCTGCAGCTTTGAGTCTTTCCTGGAACTCACTCTGTAGCCCAGGCTGGCCTCAAACTCACAGAGATCCACCTGCCTCTGCCTCCTGAGTGCTGGGATTAAAGGTGTGCACCACGACTGCCCAGCTACTGTGTCCTCTTCTAGTACATTTGGTACATTTTATTTGGAAATTCTTCAGAAAGAATTAATTTTATATGTTTCAATACATTATCAAAGTAACTGAACAGGACCTTAGAAGTTATTCATCACATTATTGTTTGTAATTCTAAATGTGAAGAAGTAAAAATTTGAAGTTAAGATATAATGGTCTAGATCCTAAACATTTTTCTGTTGTCTGAAATTTTCATGTTAAGGCAGATTAAATATTTTTAACGTTTTTAATGTGTGTTAAATGTTTATATTAGTCTCAGTATTGATTAAGAGCACTCTACAAAATGTGTGAACTCATAATTTTTTAAATTCAAATCTCATTTTAGAAATTAATCTGGACATCTTTGGGAAGTGATATTTAGCATTTTGTGTGTTCTAAATTAACATAATAGTTACAGTCCCTAAGAGTTTGCTGCTGATGTACTAATTCTGTTCAGGTGGGACCATTCTGGCATGTGCACACACACATGCACATGCTACATACTATGGCAAATGAGTAGAGATCAGAGAACAACTTGTGACAGACAGTTCTCTACTTCCATTATGTATGTTCTGGGCATTGAACTCAAGTCCTCAGGCTTGGCAGCAAGCTTCATTCCCACTGTCCCATTAAGTGGGCCCAAGATAAATTTTTACATAGAAAGTGACTGCAACATTATCATGAAACAGCCTATTGGACTTGGTCATTTAAACAGGCCTATGAAATGATTATCATGCTGTAAAACCATAATATTAAACAGCTGTTGAATAATACATATTGTGATTTCAATCTCCTAGTGTTTGCAAATGAAAACCTGAAGCAACTGTAGTCATTACAAGAGTAGAGGCAGATGGGAGAGCATCAGGTAAACTCACTTCATTTTTAAATCATTTGTTTTGATGAGAAGTTTATTTATACCACACTACGGTGTCATTATCGTAAGACTCAAGATCAGAAGAATCAGAGAATTATTAAGTTCAAGATGCTGCATGACCCAGTTTTAAGGATTCAATATATGCTCTGGCTGGTTTTCAGTGGTTTTCAAAACTTGATCCACAGTTGTCAACATCCCATGGGTGGAGATGTTTTGGCATGTGGTATATGGCATATCTGGATTTTCCAACATATCAAGACAGGTTTTCCACATCAGTCCACATTCTTTTATCAAGTCACTTTCACAGACTTTTTTTTTTTTTTTAGTAAATTACTCCTAATAACTTCCCCAGCCAAATCCTAAGAAATTTCCTCAGAAGTGTAATCTATTTTGTTTCTAACTTTCCAAAATTAAAAGAGTAACGCATAAGTAGTATGTCCTTGGATTAATATGAAAATTAAAATTACCATGATACAATGGAATTATTTTATTCTAGATATAATATCCAAGTGATACAGCACAATCATACCCATACATAAAACTGACATAGGAAAATTTGATTGTAATCAACAAGTCTATTTTATTTTTACTATTATTAAAGAAGCATTTATTTTAAATTAATTTCATCCATTTGATTAAAACTATGCATGCATATCTTGATTTGTTTGATACAAGAGTAGTTAATAGAGGAAGTGAGCACCAACATTATTAGTCCCTGATGGCTACAAAATGAAATTAGTTTTAACCTAGTGACCCAAACAATACTATGACTTGAGTGACAGGAATGTTGGCTTGAACACTCCTAACTATAGGTTAGGCGAATGGTCTGTAATTAAAGGGAGGGAGAATCATTCATAAACATCAACGTCCTCCATTATTCAGAGCCTCTTCATATGGAAACCATCCATAAAAAACTCACTAGCTGCCCATAGCTGATGAGAAAGTATGTACTTTATACTGTTTTCTTCTTCTATACCTGATCAGCGAAGCACTTATTTTCTTTCTGCTAATGGCACTTGGTACAAGATTTGGGACATTTGTGAGATATGCTGAATGTACTGGTTGGTATTTCACACTGGAGTTGATGCCTCAATGAGCATCAAGCATAACCATGATGAAGCAAAAGCATAACCAGCTCAAAGTATATCCAACCTGTGTGGATTTTTGAAAAACACGTAGAGAACGAAAACATATTTCAACATAGCTTTTGGTAGTGTGTGTCACGTTCTTTAACTTTCTAGCTGAAAGTATTTTATATTTAGATTTCTTTGTTCTCAATTTTTGTCAGTTTTTAACATCAAAATTCATACACACAAACATATTTATTCCCTAGAATATGCTTTTAGTCTATTCATCCTTTTACTTAGAAGAGTATCGTCGCCTTGTATTTCTCCTTTTTACTATCATTTTAAATTCAAACTTTAACACTAAGTTTTTATTGGGCAATTGATAAATTAAAGCACCCCATGCCACAGTGTTTGTTTGTGCAGATGGGCTGCACTATTCTTAGAACATAAGGTGTATTCTCTACCACACTGACGGTCACATCCAGAGTTCCAATTTCTTTACAAGACTGAAAGTTTAGAAAAGAATAAAACGAGTGTCCAGGTGTAAGATTTGTGTCATTCACTATCAATGTGCTGAGAACTTTTTAAAAAGTAATTAATGGAAAATTAAGCATCAATTGAAACTTTAGAGCTAAAAATACCAGCAATTACAATGGGGATTAAGTAAAAAGACACTGTTTGAAAACTTCTTTTCTTGCTCCCAGGTTTGTATCACTATGGCAAAACAGTATTTCTATGCTTATTTCATAAAAGATGCCTAGATCTAAGAGATATTTCTGTTTTTAAACAGCTTAACTGGGAGCATCTGCCACACCTAGAGAGGGAAATCAGTCCTTGTTTTCTCATCAGCCTGAAAGAATTGGGATGATGGCACTACCATGGAAGAAGCGTCGCCTGCTGCTTTAAACACATGTTTTACGAATCCTCTCCCATGAGTGTGGGTTTAGCTAGTTAATTAGCAAATGAAGTTACTTAGTTTGCTTTACTTTCCTGTTATTTCACCAGGAAGTCCATGGTCTTGGCTTAATTAGTGTCTCCTTCCTATTTTGTTTTTCCAAGGGAGAAGCACTGATCATAGTAGCTGTATTCCTAAATTAGTATTTTCAGTATATGAGTAAGAAAATGGAGTGAGTAAAACACACGGAGACAAAAACCAAAGACCAATTCAGGTTAAACAATTACGCAAAATCGATATGTAAAATGCCGTGCATCTTACTGATTTTTAAGAGGCTGAGTATATGTTTTCCATTTTTGAGAACGTCACATATCTGTTGCTTCCCCACCTTAATGGAACACGCATTCATTTATTATCAAAATAAAATACTGCTATCCATGAAATTTACTTATATACTGTTATAAAAGTCATGTTTAAGCGTAAGTGGCATGTATTTTTTTTCTACTAGCTATAACAAGAGCAATATCCTCTCTGCAGAATGAAAACAAAATAAGATTTTTCTTTTCAAGATGTAAGCTTACAAACTGTCTCCACTATCATCATTTGAAAGAGTGCCATTTCAGTAGTTGGCCGTACTCTTGAGTGTCAAACCTGGATGCCATTCTTACCTTGTACTGTGATATACATTGAAATAGACAAACTTTAAATGAAAGATGAAATGATCTCAGTATCTCAGTTTCAGAGCAAATGATACTGACTCATACCCCTGCAACTAGCAACCGAATGCTACATACTGACTAGGGCCTTGGGTGAGTTATACCTTGGAAAGGAAGAGAGTGAGAGGCAATCACAGATGACGCAGATATTCTAGGGGAAGAGATGAGGGGATAAGGAGAAGGAGCAAATCCTCTGGGACAGTTCTGATTGGGATTAGGACATCCAATGTCCATCTGTTACTGTAGGCAAGGAGGACTTCCGACTGTACGATGGGACTCTAACAACCCTGACTGAATTCTTGTGTTTTTTCCAAACTTATATCCAAACCTGACCACCACTGTTAGTTTCAGAGGTGAGCCTTGAGGGTGGAGCACAAGGAACAGGATCAGTGGCCTGCTAAAGACACCCACAGATGGTGAGGGATGTGGGAGGGAACACACAGCCTTTCAATAGGCACCAGTCTGCTGGCTCCTTCATCCCTACTTTCTGGACTTCGGAACAGTAAGGGGCATATTTCTGCCACTTAGGAGCAACCTGAATAGACTAAGATACTCTTGTATTTATTTTAGAGATGCTTCTTTTGGCTCTATTCACGATGGGGCCATGATATTCCTCTATTTGTGATAAAGCAAATACTGAATACTTACCCTTATACTCACGTGTAAGTGTAGTTCTTACCCCTCATCAAAGAAACTTCTCTTCGCAGAAGACTAAGCCCATTACAGAAAGCTACAACTGGTCAAAATATAGAGAGCAACTGACTACCCTGTGTCAACTCTGGTTGATCCATCTACGACAAAACCCCACATCTAAGGCATAGGGATCATTAAAGAAAAGAGTGGGGGAGGAGATTGTAAGAATCAGTCTTCTTCAGGGACAAATTCCCTGGTAGGTTGACAGTCCTAAGTAGTCATTCTTAGCTGCACACACACACACACACACACACACCAGTATTTTATATATATACCAGCAACAGTAAATAGATTCAAAGGTATATAGATATATACATATACATATACATATATGTATACACACACA
>CABHPH010095450.1:0-11007 GCA_902168325.1 Peromyscus nudipes
GAACTTCAGTTTGAACACTCTCAAACTTGACAGCAATGTACCTGTTAAAATAATAATGTGTTCCTGGCCACTTAAGTTCTTCTGTTGTAAACTGCCATCACTGTTCATTTCAATTATTATTATATTATAAAGGTTTTAAATAACATATTATTATATTATCTATTGAGCCCGATTCTGACAGAACTAACTCATGATTCAGAAAGGAAGTGTTGCTTCTGCGAGTCTTTGGATTCCTTTCCCAAGCTACAAACTAGATGTAGCCTTCTTTTAACTCTAGTTATTACTGTAAACATAGGAAAGTTATTAATGTCTATGAGACTCCATTCATTTTCTTAGCAAAAAAGTTGGTATCTATAATATGAGCTTAGTATAAGAATCAAAGAATACATGCAGAACACATTGTAGGTAAGGTGAATAAACACAATAATGTAAGGCAAATCAGTCTCATTATTATGGTACATCTTCAAGAAAAGTTCAATTACACTGCTCTTGAAATAGGGCCCACAGCTCGGAAAAAAAATTTGAAAATCCTTAACTTTCCAAACCTGTTGGAAACTAGCTACGACTACCTTTTTCTAGCTTTACCACATACCTTCTATCCCAGCATAAAAATTCCTCATCCTCTTCTCAGAGACTGTTCCTCATACCAGCCATCATCTTTACATTTCAGTGATTTTACACATGGCCACTTTTTATCAAGAATGCTACCATCCACTCCTATCTCCCTCTCACCTCACAGGAGGCTCAAACACTATCTTTTCTGAACAAAATACACATTTACTTACTTGAGTCATAGCGCTTACTTTATAGTGACTATCCTTACTTACATTTACTTCCACCCTTTTCCAAATTAGAACTTATTAATATTAATAGAGCTAACTCTCAGAGGAGTCACATTTATTCCTTTGGTTGGCCAGATCATGCTATCATGTTTGGTTCCCTAGCACAGTGCAAAGGAATCTAATCATCTAATAATAAATTAATGAGGTCCAGGAACTAGCTTGAGGAAGGCAACATGTTATATAACAACAAAGAAGAGAGTGATGCAGCAAAGTGCTGCTGCTTCCTCGGTGTTCACCAATGGGACTAGTTTCCAAACGCTTTGAGTTCAGCAATGTGCTCAGCATATCCTCCTCTGGAAGTGAAATATGGCCTTCCACCCTAAGTGAGCCATGACTAACTGTGGGCACCTATGTCAATGTGACCTTTGTCTCTACTTATAAGCTTGATAAGAATTCCTCAATTTATCAAATTTAGACAACAATAGCTGCAAGAGATTCCATTTCTTTATGTAGCAAGGAAGAATATTGCCAAGTACATCAAGGCATTGTTTGTGAGGAACATTCCAATTTCAGAGTTAGGAGAGGAAATACACCCTTACAGGCAAACAGATACAGTGCATAGCTACATATATGCATATTATGTATAGCGCTTATATATGCATTTTAAACATATCTTAGGATCAGCTAAATGAAATGTTTCTTCATATTTGCAGAAGTTTTCTTCTTTATGTTATTATAAATGAAAGAAAAGAAAACACTTGAAAATTTCAAAATATTATCCATCACCTGATACACAGGGCCAAGAAGGAGACACACCTTGGTCAGGAGTGAGGTTGATAGCAGTGGAATAGTAAACAGACAGAATGTGACAGAACGATCACGGCAACATTCATTCACTAATATCTGAGTGAATCACATTAAGGAAATGACTGTAAAGAAATCAGACTCCTCTTTGCCATTAGGAGGCAAAGGGACCAGTGGTTCAGCCTAGTTAAAATAATCAGAGACCTAGATGTCCATTACAAACTGAGCTAGGTGATATGAAGCATGGGAACAGGAGCTAGCCACACACACGGGAACAATAAAACCTGGCCTCATCTGCAGTTGCACTGGAGGACAGGAAACAAGTCCTCTGCCAAGTTCTTTAAACTGATATCTGGAATAGCAGAACAGGAAGGAGGTGCTGTTCCCAGCTTAACAGAACAATATACCTACACAGAGATAAGGAAGAATTGGCTCTTTCAGAAACAGGGAATATAAGCTTGTAAGTGTAGAGATGGAGAAAGAGAAGAACTGAAGGCGAAAGGGGTCTACACAGAGGTCTGCAGGTTACTAATACTAGTTAAGGTAGTTTGGTGGGAGAGGAAATAGACAGGTGCATTAAGAGCAGATAAAGCTACTGAGAATGCCAGTAAAAACCAGTGACAGGCTAAAGACAAAGCTTAGAGAGATGGCTCAGTCAAAAGACTGCCTATTATGCAAGCAGGAGAACTCTAGTACAGACCCCCAGGACCCACATAAAAATGCATGCAATTCCAGCACTGGGAAGGAAGAGAAAGGCGATGCTCAGAGCCAACTGGCCAGCCAGTCTAGCTTAATCAACGAGTTCTAGGATCAGTAAGAGACCCTGTCTCAAAAGTTAAGGCAGAGAGTGATAAAGACACTGGTGTTGACTTCTGATCTCCGTTTTCATGTACACATACATGTACCTATACCAGCATACATACCACACAGACAGACAGACTGACAGACAGACACACAGAGAGAGAGAGAGAGAGAGAGAGAGAGAGAGAGAGAGAGAGAGAGAGAGAGAGAGAGTGACTAATGGGCTCAAGAGAGTAAAAAGGTCAGCAGTATGTGCTAAGATGAATTGGAATACAGTTGCTATGATACAGGAAGAAGGAAATGATTGGGACATAGCTTTGAAAACTGAGAAGAGGCTTTATTTGGGAAGAAATGAAAAAAAGGTGTGAGGTGAGTATCATGGATTGTGCCATTGTGCCTTAGAAATGTTAGTTCTGAGATATCTCTAGGAGAGCTAAGTGTAGATTTTCACCATGAAATTAGGAAACTGACTGTGAAGATGAAGAGGGTGTTGAGGTTAACAGGTTTAGTAATATTCTCTGAAGACTCTAGACTGCAAGGGACTGGCTAAGGGAGTGAAAAGGGCTTTCAGATTCTCCTATCTCCTTATTCAGAACCTGGTGCATTTGTTCTCAGCATACAGGCTGTCTGTAGCTCTTAGTGCTAACAGAATTCCACTACAGAAGATCTGATGCCCTGGCATCCATAAGTGCTGCACACATATGATAAACACAGAAATATAGGTACGTGTATGCATGCATGTGCCGTGCGCGCGCAGGGACACACACACACACACACACACACACACACACAGATTTTAAAAATTATAGCCAAGTTAAAGCACACATGAAATTCAGAATAATTAACAATTGATCAGTCTGGCATTCTAGTAAGGAAAACTTTGCAGCCTTTGTTTCTATGAATATAACCATCATGTACAAATTCTGTACAGATTAATTTTTTGTATTACTATATTAGACCTGGTGGGTCAAATCTGTAAGACCAGATACTCAGAAAGCTAAGAGAAGAGGATGGCTCAAGTTCTACCTGGACTCCTGAGTGAGTTCAAGGCCAGTCTGGGCAACTTAGTGAGACCTTGTCTCAAAATTAAAGACTACCAAGAGAGATAGGATGCTTGCTTAAAACAGAATGTGGGTTACTTAGAAGCATATTATTAATAAAATCTTTACAGTAAACATGCATCTATTTTGTACTTGCCTATAGCATTCGATCTTATGGAAATACTAAAAAAATAAATGTAAGGAACGGAGAATTACTTATTCTTCTACACTTTTTTCTAATTTGTTTTCTTCTTTTGCACATGATCTGAACATTAATAACTTCATGCTGCTCTCTAGTGGTAAATGAAGAAAACTGCCCATTAGAAAGATTTGTCTTTGGATGAGAGTTCTACCACGACAGTTAGGGTGTTCGGCCATCCTATCACCAGAGTAGGTCAGTTCGGGCTTTCTCTCCACCATTGCCAGTAGTCTATTGTGGAGGTATCTTTGTGGATTTCTGGGGACCTCTCTAGCACTTTGCTTCTTCCTATTCCCATGGGTTCTTCATTTACCATGGTCTCTTTTTCCTTGTTTTCCCTCTCTGTTCTTGATCCAGCTGGGATCTCCCGCTCCCCTAAGCTCTCTTTCCCTCGACCCTTGTCCTCCATTACCCCCCTCACGTCCAGTTTGCTCATGTAGATCTTATCCGTTTCTCTGTCGTTGGGTGATCCCTGTGTCTTTCTTAGGGTCCTCTTTTCTAGGTAGCCTCCCTGGAGTTGTGAGTTGCAGTCTGGTTATCCTTTGGTTTACATCTAGTATCCACCTATGAGTGAGTACGTACCATGTTTGTCTTTTTGAGTCTGGGTTACCTCACTCAGGATGATTTTTTTCTAGTTCCATCCATTTGCCTGCAAACCTCATGATGTCATTGTTTTTCTCTGCTGAGTAGTACTCCATTGTGTATACGTACCACATTTTATTTGTCCATTCTTCAGCTGAAGGGCATCTAGGTTTCTAGGTTCTGGCTATTACAAATAATGCTGCTATGAACATAGCTGAGCATGTGCCCTTGTGGTATAATTGAGCATTCCTTGGGAATATGCCCAAGAGTGGTATAGCTGGGTCTTGGGGGAGATTGAGTCTCAATTTTCTAAGAAAGCGCCATATTGATTTCCAAAGTGGATGTACAAGCTTGCATTCCCACCAACAGTGGAGGAGAGTTCCCCTTGCTCCACATCCTCTCTAGCATATGCTGTCTTCAATGTTTTTGATCTTAGCCATTCTGACAGGTGTAAGGTGGTATCCCAGAGTTGTTTTGATTTGCATTTCCCTGATTATTAGGGATGGAGCTCCAAAAGTCCAATCAGTGAGAAAGAGGAGGGATTTGTATGAGCGAGAACTGTTGAGACCATGATTGGAAAAAGCGCAGGGACAAATAGCCAAACTAGTGGAAACACATGAACTATGAACCAATAGCTGAGGAGCCCCCAACTGGATCAGGCCTTCTGGATAAGTGAGACAGTTGATTAGCTTGAACTGTTTGGGAGGCCCCCAGGCAGTGGGACCAGGACCTGTCCTTAGTGCATAAGCTGGCTGTTTGGAGCCTGGGGCCTATGCAGGGACACTTTGCTCAGCCTGAGTGAAGGGAGGAGGGGACTGGACCTGCCTGGACTGAATCTACCAGGCTGAGCTGAATCCCCAGGGGAGTCCTTGCCCTAGAGGAGATGGGAATGGGGGATGGTCTAGGGGGAGGGTGGGGGGGGTGGGAGGACAGGGGAATCCGTGGCTGATATGTAAAATTCAATTAAATTATAAAATAAAAAATTTTAAAAAACATGAAAAAAAAGAAAGATTTGTCTTTTAGCACACCTCAACCAAAAAGAAGGTATATCTTATGAGCATAATTTCTAAATCTGCTATGGTTTACATCAGATAAAAAGCCATTTAAAATTTCTACGTTCAATTTATTAGTCTAAAATATTTATGGAAATAAAAGGGTATAAATTGTTACTTGTTCTAAAAGCAAATTTGAATTATTTACCAGGCATCTTGAACTCTTACTGCAACCTGCCCAAAGTATCTTAGTTTGCAGGGCATGGTGGCCTTTAATATGAACATTTGAGAGGTTGAATTAGGAGGACTGGCATGAAGTGGAGGCCAGTGTGGGTTATGTAGTGAGTTCCAGGTCAGCCAGATCTAAAACAATTAAAGTCTCTGTCTCAAACAGGTAAGCAAGCAGGCAACTTAAACTACACTGAATGCCTCCAGTCTCCCATTCTACCCATCTATATCTCTAAGCTTTAAAGCTGAAGTGAGAGTAAATTTCTTAATTCTTTCCAAAGAGATTATGGGGGGGGGGGCTTGAATTTGTTTAACATTGAACTATGTTATTTGGCTAATAATTTAATTTGAATAGCTACAATTTTACATCATTATAATACCTTAAACTGGTAATAACTTAGAACTTAGAAAGTATATTGGAAAGACGCTTAGTATTTCTACTGTTGTGATGAAATATCACAGCCAACAGCAACCTGGGCAGGAAAGGAAAGCATTTATTTTACTTACACTTCCAGATAACAGTCTACCACTGAGGAAAGTCAGGGCAGGAACTCAAGCAGAGCAGGAACTTGGAGGCAGAAACTGATGCAGAGGCCATGGAGCAGTGCTTCTAACCTGGCTTGCTCCTTATGGCATGCTCAGCCTGCTTTCTTACAGCACTCAGAACCACCAGTCCAAGGGTGTCCCCACCCATGATGGCAGGCACCTTTATATATCAATCACTAATTAAGAATAAGAAAATGCCCTAACTTTCCTATACCCTGATCTATGGAGGCAAATTCTCAATTGAGTTTTTCCCCTCTCAGACTATTATAGCTGTTTGTGTCAAGCTGACATAAAACGAGCCAGCACAGATGCCTTGTGAAATAAACAAACCTGAAACAGCTCAACTATGACAATGATTTTGGTGAAACCGATTTTCCTTCATGAGGAAATAAAATCCAATTGAAAAGACAAACTGTTTGCTCTGTAAGTGTCTGCAGTGGGAGAAGGGCAAGTTGGAATTATTTAACGAAGCCCCCAAAGAATAATTCTAAGAGGAAACTTAGAAGATCCTTTATCAAGATATCTAGGTTGACATAAATAAAACCTCAAAGGGGTGATCATGCCAATAGCAGAGCGAGTTTTTTTTTAATGAAGTTGCTGGAGTTTTGTTAAAAATTTGGCCCTGAGTTTCTTAGCCACCGGACAGAGAAATGGGTGCTCTATCACACACTTTGTATATGAAGGATGAGATCAAGAAAAAAAGGCTGGACAGTGTCTGCTCTTAATTCTAGACCTAGTGTCTCATGCAGATGCTGAATGCAGCCTCTTGTGGACAAATAAGAAGGTCAACCAGTGAGTCAATGAGAAGAGTTAGTGCAAATCAGGATATGAGGTCGTTCAGTTTGCTGCTTTCCTTTCCTTTTGCATTTAGGAGGCCAAAGAGATGCAGTTCAAGGTCAGGTGACCAATGTGATTCAAACTTAGCAGGCACACAGGCAACGTGATTTCAGATATAAGTTCTCTGGACTGCTTCGGAGATGATTTGAACAGCATGTAACTAAACAACCTTTAGTTAGAGTCTGACATACTTATTATTGGCATACTTGGAGAGTTTATTTATACTTAGGGCAAAAGTCTTGAAGGTAATGGTCCCTCTTGCGTCTTTCACTGAGGACAATCAACTCATATAAAAAAAATTTACTAAAGGAAGGAAACAAACCTTACCACTGGTGGGTTTTTGTCATCACTGATTGTTTTAAGTTTACCTTGTAACAGTCGCCTCCAGGAATGACTTCCTGAATATATACCAACGGTCCTTCATTTCTGTTAATTCCGCCTTGGATCTTTAAACCTAGGCCTGTTTCCTTAGTAACTGTAATCACTCGAAAGGCAGGATCCCTAGGATAAAATATGTTAGCACTCACAGGTTAGGCTAGAGATCTCTACACAGAGTTTTCTTTCAGCTATTTGTTAGATCAAATTGTCAGATCTATATAACCCAAAACAGTTTATGACTACTAGCAATGACATTTGAAGAGTATCACAGAAAAGAAGTCAAATGATTTTTTTTCAGTATTTTAAATCCTCACATAAAACATAAAACAATTAGTGACAGCAGTATGCTTATTTCTTAGGAATACAAGAAAAGCAGTTTTTAAATGTTGCTTAAGCAAATTCAGGGATTTACTAAAAAAGGGCCTGAGATTCGTTTTATTTATTTATTTGTTTTAGCTATTTATAAGATTGGCTCTAAAACCAAATGTTTTAATGTATCAGGTAAACAACTTCATGTTTGTAGGGACTTACAGCAAAATAAATTTACTCCCATGTGGATCTCAAAAAAGTTAGCCTTTTAATTTAGGAAGAGGATTTTATTATTAGAAAGCACTTGCTTCAGCTATAATTTCTGCCACATATGAGAAATGCCACCAAAATGGACTGTCAGAAGAATTCTATGAAAGGTATGTCACCAAGCTGTATTTCTGAACATGTTGGTCAAACAAAACTTAAGCAAAGTTAAAAACAAAGCCGGGCTTCATGCTTCCACATTACTTACTGAGACCCATGTTAAGAGGTATAAACATAAAATGCTAATACATTTAATATTTATATAATCCTTTGTTCTAGTTATTTACATACACACCCACACACACACACTTTCATTTTAGATTATTCTAGAGAGTGGAATATATACATACATACATATATACATATGTCTCTATATATTTCTGTATATCTACATGTGTATATATTTGCTTATGCAAAAAGGAGAACCAAAAAGAATTAAAAGTAACAATGGTTATCTATAGGAAGACTGAAGGCACAGGAAAGGACAAGGATTAGAGGAGACCTTCCTGCTTGAACCTTGTAAAATATATGTTATATGTTTACAAAATATTTGCCATTTTCTTTGGTTGCTGTCCACATGCTACTTGGTAAGGAGCCTTTCTACAGGTCATCGTAATCTTTACTACTTGAATGTGGCCTTGCCTATTGGATTACTTTGGTCCACAAGACACCAGCAAAATCAAATGTGAGGAAGATAGATGTTTGTAAAGCACTTTAACTGCCTGCTAGGAACCATTCTGCCAGTGTTTGTCAAGGCCCAAGTTAAGTCTCCTGAAGGATGAAAGATTAAATGAAAGGAAGTGAATTCAGCCACCCAGCCTTGGAGCTGAGGTGTCAGACACTGGCGTGCCATCTATTGCCAGAATCTCTCACCAGCCCATAGAACTATAAGGGAAAAAGAAAAGCTTATTCTTTGAAGACATTTGGGGATGGTTAATCAGCAAAATCGAATCTTATATAAATTCAAAAGTGTCAAACCAGATTAAAAACAAAAACAAAAAAACAAACCCCCACAATCCGTACAAGGAATTTTAAAGAGAATGTAGGGTTTACACCATGTGTTGATTTACATTTTACTATGGTTTGGAGGTGTCCCCCAAAGGCCCCTGTGCTAAAAGGCTTGGAGGGCTATTGAGAAGTTACTGGTGGTACCTTCAAGAGACAGGGTCTAGTTCCAGGGCATTAGATCACTGGGGGAATGGTCCTGCAAGTGACACTGAGATCTGCCTCTTGGTCACTATGCAGTGAAGAGACCAGAGGATATATGATGCTGCTGTGTCTCAGAGAAAAGAAGTGAACACATACCAAAAACTGAGCCAAGAGCCTTTCAGGTTTCAGAGTTGATTATCTCAGGTGTTATGATCACGGGGATGGGAGGCTCACTACAACACACCAAAGCCCCAGTAATACAACGTGTTACTCTACTCATTACTCAGTATTGCCTCCCTAGGCCACAAAGCTACAAAACAAAGCCAAACTTAATAGTGTACCCATTCCAAACATATTAAATTACATTGAAAACTTACTTTTCAAGTAGGCTGGATGATCCTGCAGCAGATGTATATTTATTCATGCTTTCACCACAGTTGCCTTGGATTTAACAGCTGTGTAAATGAAGAACTTGAGGAGTCTAAATAGTCGTCTTTTCTTCAGACTGGAATAACAGAAAATAATTTTTCAAGTCTTAGAACATTCCAATGTAGTTCCAATGTCACATAAAGACAGTATGTATACTTGGCAATAGACAACATATGCCCGTGTATTTCTACTCATGTATTTATCATGGGCTATGACATTTTAGTCATTAATGGTAACATCTGAAGCATCAAGACAGATCTCTATACAGATAGATGGACCTATCCCTACATCACTTTGAACATATTAAATCCATTCTCTTTAGTACAGGTGATGAATACAGTGATGTTTTCAGCAGTGATTACAACTTCTATGAGTGATAAACTTAAAAATGCAAAAGACTGGAAAGTGCCTCCTGTGAGCACAAGACTATGGAGCTCACAGTCAGGAAAATAATTATACAATATACTTGAAGAAAACAGAAATTCCTATCTCACCAATTCCCCCCAAGGGTCTTCTTGCAGATTCTATATGACTCCAGCTCATATTACTCCATTTCACGTGCTTCTTAAACACTTTCCTATGAAAAGGAAAAAGACATGGTTTTAATGTCTTATATAACTCTGCAGAGAATAATACAGAGTTGCTTAATTAAGACAACTACAATCAAGCAGAGTTGCTCGGAGTGTCTAAGAGTGTTTGCACGGACTTTTCAATTGCTTTAATAATGCAGCACAGGACAGTCACAGCCCTCAAGAAAGGATGTTCAGACATAAAGTAAGAATAGCTACTGTTATCGACACCATGTGAAAAAGATTATATGAACTATTTCAGATGCATTTATTTTATCTTATATCACAGGAAATGTAATAGATGTAAGTTGAAGAATCAAGTGCAAATTACAATATTGCCAGAAGTCAACGAGTCTTTTGGCACAATCTCATACTAATGTAGAAATAGCAACACCTAGCCCAAAGGTCAATATGAAAAAGGAAGGGAGGAAGGGAGGAAGGAAGGGAGGAAGAAAGGAAGGAAGGAGGAAAGAAAGAAAGGAAAAGAAAATCCCAATGTCTGTCTACTGGTTACTAAAGTGACTAAGATCCCCATCTAGTGGTGGTTTGTCCTCATAGGCCATAGGTCCTCAAGTCTCCCTGGAACACATCCAAATCTATACCGGATTTCACATAATGCCAAAATTGGCATTTTAAAAGAAATTCCATTTCAAAATGTTAAAATTTAAGTGTCTCAAATTATTTCACTCACCTAAACATGCTGAGCAGTGCATTACTCGGTTACAGATGAACAAGAAGCAGAAACTAGCCTCAGAGAAACAGATGCCAGAAGGTGTGTGTGTGCTGACAGAGGTGGACACAAGGGCGCTGAGGAAGTATGGAGGAAGCAGGCTTATCCCAGAATCCGGAGCCATCACCTAACAGCAATAGAGCCTGGGGGGCCACTGGAGGTTTTCTCTTCCAGGAACCTCACAAGCCAAACAATATTAATCTAATTTTCACACAAAAGTTAGAGAAATTATATGACTCATCTATTATCACAAGCCAGGTGCAAAGAAAGTGTAACTTAAATTATTTTTCCTAGCATTCAGACCCAAGCCTTTTCTACTCTAGCATGCTATGAAATAAACTTATATGAAAAAGGTCATTCTAAATCCC
>CABHPH010095475.1:0-12600 GCA_902168325.1 Peromyscus nudipes
AAAAAAAAAAAAAAGTTGCTCATCCTTGACAATTAGGGGAAGGAAAATCAAAACACCTTGAAGATTTCATATTACCCCAGTCAGTGTAGCTAAGATCAACAAGAAGACTGACTACAAATTCTCAGGAGGATGTGGGGAAAAGAGAACCCTCTTTCACTGTTGGTGGGATTTCAAACTGGCACAGACACTTTGGGAATCAGTGTGGAGAACTCTCGAAAAGCTAAAAATAGACGCAGCATATGACCCAGCTATACTACTGCTTGGCATCTGCCCAAAGGACTCGACATCCTACTCCATAGACACTTACTCTGCTGTGTTCATCACTGTTCTGTTCACAGTAGCTCAGAAATGGAAACCACTTCCTCTAGTTATAAAGAATTTCTCTACTATTTTCTTCTAGAACTTGTATGATTTTTTTATATTTAAATATCTGGTCCCCTTTTAATTTACCATGCAACAAGCTTGAAGGCATGGATCTAATTTCGTTTTGCCTTTTGATGGTGCTCCACTAGTTTTCTTAGTGAGCTGCACATTTTCTCTCCTCATAACTGATACCACTTTTATCTTCTTCTAACATCCTGTGTCTGGAACTACTCAGTGATTTTTTCCCCCTTGTAATATACCAGTCTGTTCTATACCAGTGCTGCTTTGCTTAATTGTTTTGACTTTATAATGTGTCAGTGTATGTTGGATTAGCGGCAATGATGGCATCATCTTAAACTTACATGGTATGCTGTACTGTACAAAGCATTCTGCATACATTATCTCATGTGTTTTGAGCTTTATAATATAGGGCAGCTGAAACAGGTACCATTGTCCTTACTTTATAGATGAAGAACCCGGGGCTCTGACAGAGAGAAGTGCTGACTAAGCAAGTCTGCAAGGCCAGAAGATGGCAGAATGATGGCTTGCTTGTGTTCTGACTTATGACAGTTGTGGTTGTATTTATCAGACTATCTTGTTGTGACAGTTGTGGTTGTGTTTATCAGACTATCTTGTTTTCTCTCTTTATCAGGGAGCTCATTGCCATAGCACAGAGATGGACTGAATGCTAGAGTTCTAAGTCCTTGCAAGACCATTGGCTTTAGTTTGAGAAAGGCTTGAGAAATCATGGAATGAGAGGGCAGGGGACCCAAGAGATCCCAGACTACTCTTTCCGCCTTCCAGAAAAGGGCACCAAAATGAAGAGAACTTGTGGCTTGTGTCACCAAGATCATATAGCTACTAAGATGTCAGGGCTGAGTCCAAATTCAGAGACAGGTCTTACCATTGGGTTTGGTAAAGAAGAGGGAGAAAATGTTGGATGTTTTTATGGAACTGAATCATTTCTATGTTAATAAACACCTCCAGAGACAGAAAAAAAGTTAAGTGCATTCATTCATTCATTCATTCATCCATCCATTCATCCATTCAACAAATAGTCACGTGGCAGGTACTATGCTACATATTGGATTTGCTGTTTTTCAAAGATGTATTTTATTTTAAATTATGTGCATATGTATGGGTCTATTCACATGAGTGTGGGTGCCATCAGAAGACAGAAGAAGGCATTGGATCCCCTGGAACTGGAGTTACAGGTGGTTGTGAACTGCTCTACATGGGTGCTGGGAACCCAACTCTGGTCCTCTGCAGGAGCAGCAAGCACTCTTAACTGCTGAGCCATCTCGCCAGTCCCCATTCACTTAGTTTGTAATAATGAACTGCAGGGGCACAGTCCTGATCTTTACTGAATCTAGATTTAGAGAGAAAAACTGTGAAAGCAATCAACATGTGGATAAAGGCGAAATTCCAGTTCGAGAGGGACAGTGAGAGAAACTTGCAAGGTACCTGAGAAAATCCAACTGGAAGATTTCATTTTGACTGTGGAGACTGGATCAGTCTGAAGAGCTGTCACATCCCCACATCCGGGTAACTGCATCCTCCAGACATCCCAGGCATCTAGTTGGCTCAGCTAGGACCCGCTTATCCCCCACCCCAGTTCCTGGTTTTCTCTCTTTTCTCTTCAATTAACCGCTCCTGGGTGTCACCAGTCCCATGTGCCACCATGTCTTTTGTTCACTCACAAACCCACTCAACTCCCTCTGAGTTTTTTCTCCTTAAAATTTATTCAGAATTCAAGCTGAGTGTGGTTTCTGTTTTCTCCCTGGACTCTGGCTGATCTAAGGAGCCTATGTTATTTTTATAATTGGAAAATTTTCATTAAAATAACACAAAAGACCACCCCTGCCTCCCACCTCCCAAGAGGAAGCACTCTTCAGGGTGTGGAGAGGCCCCTCGGCTCCTAGACTTGAGGGCGATTATTTTTGTTTCAATTTTGAGCCCTCATATGAAATTAGGCTTCAGGCTAGAACACCTATTTCTTAGAAAAGCACACTTTCTCCTGGAGAGAAATTCTAGAAAGCAGTCGCGGGCTATTGACAAACTATAATGCTGCAAAGGGATCTGGCCAAAAAAGGACTCAAGAGAAAAGTGTCTGTCGGGAGAAGGAGGCCTAGACAGTGGCTCTGGGTCTGTACTGTCAGCTGGGTATCCAGGTGGGCAGTCACGGACAGAGCCAGGTTTCAGCTGGTGTCTGCCTGGAGTGGAGACCTGTGGCAGTGGTCACTGGAAAGTCACCAGCACCCCACTCCCAGGTGTCTGGGCTCAGCAACTGCCAGGCTCCTGGGGGTAAGGACTGGAGTCTGCTCAGACTAGGGGTGAAGATGCTGTAAGAGGAGGTGATGGACTAGTTGGGGGTAGGGAGGCTTGGCACATCACCATGCCCAGTTAAGTCCCCATTGGCAGAAGGACTTTGTCCCTCAAGGAAGTGTGGGGAGGACTCTCATGGTTGCATGACAGTGAAGAGCTGTCTGGCGGGCCTTCCTCTGTGCCAAGAGGCTTCTTGGCTCTGCATTTGCAGAGTGGTGTGGGAGGAGAGGAGGGAGGGAGTCTAAGCTGCTTTGCCTGGTGGTGGGGTGGCCACTTTTGCAGAGACTTCATTGAAAACAGGGGTCTTGGGGAAGCTGCAGATGAGGGCTGAGGGTCTGAGAAGAGTTCTGGGAACATACAGGAAAAAGGGAGGGGACAGTTTCGACAAAGCCAGTTTGAAATTGCAGTTTAACACTGGACCAGTCATAAACTTTATTTTTTAAAAATTCTGCCAGATGAATTCTTCTATTGGTAAGCTGTTTCTCCATAAACTAAAAGTTCGATAAATAAGTAGAATGTGTTCCATACCCCACACCTCGAGCACCTGGAAGGACAAGTGCTTTTTATCACCTGGTGAAGGAAGGCATGGTCAATGTTGTATATGTTGTAAGTCACTGCTAGACAGAAGCCTCCTAGGGCAGGAACTACATTGGTCTTGTTCATTGCTGTGTCCAAGGTGACCAGGAAAGGGCCTGGCATGTAATGGGTGACTGATGCATGAATGACTGAATGGCCATAGTCTTCCTTATGGAGGAAACTAGTGAGAAGCGTCTCCATTGTGCCCACAGTACCTAGCTGAAGGCTGTCTAATAATTAATAACACAATAATGGTCATCTTACATTTTCCTCTTGCTTTTACAGAGCTTCTGATTTCCCAGTTCTTTCTTATGTAGAACTTAGAGCAGTTCAGTAGCCAGGCTGTAGGCAATAGATCAATTCAGTAGCCAGACCAGAGGCAATGAAGATACAAGGATTTGTAAGATACCATTTCTGTGTGAGTGTGTATGAGTGAGTTTGTGTGTGTGTATTCACGTGTGAGTAAAAGTGCACGCTTGCTCCTGTGTCATACAGAGAGCAGAGGGAAACCGCAGATATGGCTCCTCACCTTCTACCTTGTTTGAAAGAGGTCTCGTGTTCACTGCTGTGTTCTCCAGGTTGGCTGATTGTAGACGTACAGGGATTTTTTTTTTTCTGTCTGTCTCCCATCTTGCTGTAGGAGTGCTGGGATTACAGACTGATGCTTCCTTGTCTGCCTTTCTGTGGGCTCTGGGGCTCTGAACTCAAGTCTTCACACTTGCATGCCCAGTTCTTTACCCACTGAGTATCTCCTCAGCCTAAGACACCGTTTTCTTTTACACGCAGGTCTCCCACATTGTCAGGCATGCAGATGGAGGCAGTGCCGCCTGGTGTGACTGGTGAAAACAGACACAAAGAAAAGAAAGGCTTTCTGAAGAGATGACTCCTCAGGCCAAGTTTTGAAGGATGGCTATCGGTCTGCTGGGCAGTGAAAAAGGCTTGGGCTCAGTGAGAGCCAGTCTGGGTCAAAGCTGCGCTTTCCCAGGGACCCTCTCCTGCAGCGGAGTCAGGAAAGGTCTTCAGTGAGTTCCTCAGAGGTTGCTGTGAGAAAGATCAGTGACTCTGTCCTATTGGTTTCCTTAACTCTGGGGGCCCCACACCTAGGAGCCCACTCTCTAGAAAGGGCAGTCCATGATGAGGACCGATCCCAGACTCATGAAAGATACAGAGGTATGTGCAACCTCAAACAGCATGATCAAAGGGAAGGAGAGGGAGAGCTGGGATAGCAGGTCTTCAGACATCTGAAGACCTGCTATCTAGGAGCTTGGAAGGAAAAAAGTTATAAGGAAGTCTGTACATAGAAAAGGACCTGGCACATTTCTGGGCATATACCAGTCAATCAGAAAACATAAAATATGCTTCCTTTGACGTCTGACACGAAGTCTGGATCCACACCCTGCCCCAGGAGAATTGAGAGACTGTCTTAAGATGGAGAAAGCCGGACAGACCCCGAGTCAACTTCATGGCCAGACTGTAAATCATCTTAACAGTTGTTTATTTACTTTGCTTGGTTATTAAGTTTTTCCACCCTGTATTGAATGCTTGGAGGTGACTAGGAATCTTATGATGTGTTCTCTGTGTCCACAATGCGTTGATTTTACCCTTGACTCGGCCAGCCTGATTTTAAAATGAATCACATAAGCTATGCGGGCAAGAAGGCCCCCTCCCCTCTTCCACAAGGAGGGGAAGGCTGCCCTCCAGAGAAGTGCGTCCCTGTATGCAGAGCCATGTCAGCTCTGCTGGGCAGACCCTCTAAAGAACATGAGGAGGTAGGGAAACAGATAAAGTTCTGCCCTGGTGGTGGTTGCTCTCTAGGAACCAGAAACTTCCCAAGGTCTGGAGATGGCAGGGGGATCTTAGGAACTGGCTTGTCTCTTCATCCAGTATCATTTCCTAACCCAGGATTTCACAGTGGTAAGAGCCTGGGCCTGTGAACAGTACTTCCCTAGGACCAGACCAATTCTCTCTGTCACTGTATGAGTCACCTTTCTCCTGGCTGTGACAAGGTTCCTGAAAAGAGCCAACTATGGAAGGAAGGGTTTATTTTGTCTGGTGGGATGGCGTGGTGACACCAGCAGGAGGCAGATGGTCACATTGCATCCACAGTCAGGAAGCAGAGACAGACGAATGCTGGCGGTCCACCTACTTCTTTGTATCCATCCAAGGACCCCTGCCCATGAGATGATGCCATGAGATGATGCCACTCATTCAGAGTGAGTCTTCCCACCTCAGGCAAACCTCTCTGGAAGCTCCCTCACAGACACCCCAGAAATTAGTTTCCTAGGTGATTCCAAATTCTATGAAGTTGACAGTTGAGGCCATCCCAGCCACCTCTGTACCATGTGACCATGAACACATTTCTTAATCTTTCTGCACTTCAGTTTTCTCAACCATAATTGAGAGATAATGTCACCTGCAGGTTTGATGTCCGAGTTAAAAGGGTCAATGCATAGAAGATCCTCTCCAGGTCCTTGGTCTGTGTTACTATTTCTTCATGAAGTGTAAGCATTTTAGATACAGAATATTTTAAAAATTTATGGCTATGTGCACTGCCTAGAGTTCAGCCCATCACATAATAGCTAGTATTACATTTTTTTTAATGAAATAAATGAATTAAGGATGACTGTGCATCTTTTGGGCCCTGTGACAAATGTAATGAGCACAAAGTCTGCTCACATGAGGCTTACAGTCAGGTGGGAGGGATAATATGACCACATGTTCTCACCTTCTCTGCCCATCAAAATCATCTAACTGCTCTCAAAAGAGATACCCTGCAGAAACTCTGACTTGGTGGGTTTGGAAGACATTTTGGCATGGCATGGGTCTCAGGGTGTGTGTGTGCCCCTTAGTTTAGGAATTCCTGTCCTAAATATTCTCTGGATTTCATGAAACATTTTCCCCATAAAATGTTCAGCAATGTCCAAATCAAATTTTGGGAAATGCTTTTATTAGCTACATTAGATATGAAAGACTCTCAGAAAGTCTATAATAATGGAATATGTTTAACATAAAAATAGTGAACAAAAGTAAATAGATGTAAACATTGCAAGCTGTAAACATTACTCTGAAGGAGAGGTGAGGGCATGAATGATAGAATTATTCATAAATCTGTGAATTTATCATAATCTATGAATTATGTTTATAATTTGAATGTTACAAGCTATAGCATCTCATTTAAAGTAGCTATATAGAAAATGTGTCTCTGCTGAAATGCATTTTGAGAGCAAATTGAACAATTAGGTGGCAGGTGAGCGGGTGGGATGGGATGGTGCTTCAGCACAGGGAGAATCTTGTGCAAAGGTCCTGTGGCATGAGGAGCCAACTAAAGAACAGAAAGAGCCACTTGAATGCAACAGGTAAGGGTAAAAACCAAAACAAAAGAAAGTGACTCCCTCCTCCTAAAATGGAAAAGACATGATTTCTGCCTTCTAGGGACTCGTACCTTAAGGGAAAGCTCATATATTCCAGAATTTTCCTATTACATTATAAGTTGATGATTTTCCAACTATACTGGGAAGAAGGAATTAGTGTCAGGAATAAATCCGCCAACAGTTGATACACAAAACTCAATGTCATGTGTGTCTTGAGGTGACTGAATTTTTAGGGAGCAGATGTACTTTGTCCAGTATTGGCTGGGCTTGGGTTAGCATTCGGTCCTGATTTCTGAGCATTCAGACTGGGTTACATGCAAGCGACTGGGAGATTGGATCAAGATGCCATGTACACATCCATGCCTAACCACTCCTTTTCTCTCCAGCTCCATTAAAAGGCAAACAAGGGACCTTATGACGACTCTGTTGGCTGGAAGACAGGCATCAGAGCCCCACACTCCCTCCTCCTCACTACCTCCTGGCAACTACAGCGTGTTTTCATCTCAGTGGTGCCATCTCAAGTGTTACAAAGATGAGATTGTGACACATACAGGTCTTTGAGGATCACCTTCTCTACTCGGCATGACACTTGGAAGGCTCATCCAGTTTGTTGTTTGTGCAAACACCTTGATTTTATTTCTGAGGTCATGTTCATGGCAAGAATGGGCCGCAGTTTGTTCAACTACCACTGTTGAAGTACAACTGGTTTATTTCCAGGTCTTGGCTATCATTTATAAAACTGCTATAAACATCTTGGGAAGGATTTTTATAGGGTTAGAAGCTCTAGTTTTACTGGAATAAGTGCTCAGTGGTATGAACACCAGTCTCTATGGGAGCCACATGGTTAACTTTCAAAGAAATGATCTCACTGCTTTCCAGAGTGGCACGAGCATTCTGCTTCCCCACTAGAAGTGGTGGAAGGTGTCATTTTCTCCAAATCCTCATCAGCATCTGGCATCATGACTGTAGAGGTTTTGAACACCATGATAGGTGTGGGGTGCTTGCTATCCTACTGTGGTTGTGATTGGTTATGGACTGCAATGGAAGCAGAGAGTATGCTGGGAGAGAAATGAGTAATGTGCTTGGGAAAGTAGGGATTATTCCAAAAGGATCATCTGAAAGGAACTGAGACTATAATGGGGAGGACCATAAGAGATGCCACAGAAAGGCTGGGGACTGGAGGGAATTTATAGGAAAAGTAAAGAGTTCTTCTTGACTTTGCAATGTCCACAATTCCTGTGTTCAGAGTGGTAGGAACACTTGATGCACTACAAATACCAATGTAACTGTGTTGGGAGAATAGGAGAATTCAGGTGAATGTGGTTCTTAGGAGAGAGTCCGATTCTTTTGTCCCAGTTGTAATTGAGTAAACAAGGGAAGATAGTGAGTCCTGAAACTCATGACCATGTAGAGAGGTGACTGCCACAGCTGTGCAAGGTAAAGAGCAGCTGGAGCTGGGGAAAAGATGGGGGAGATAAAGAAAACAACTTCTTTTTTTTTAATCATTATATACATTTGATAAAAAAATTGAAATTTCATTGTCATATCATCTTGAATAAGGGAATTTACAAGCATATATAAAAAGAGATAAAGGGGCTGGTGAGATGGCTTGGTGGGTAGTCTGCCAAGCCTGATGACCTAAGTTTGATCCCCAGTACCCACATGGTGGGCAGAGAGAACCGTCTCCTGAAAGCTGTTCTCTGACCTCCACACACAGCACAGTGCTCTTGCATACACCCCTACCCTCCACTCTCCCCCACAAAGAGACTCTCAGACTTAATAACTAATGTTTTACAAGGGACTAATGTATTTCAGATGTCACTGAGAGGGTGGGAAGGGTGGCAGAGAAGAGACACAGGCAAATGGAAACACACAGAAAACACTGTTTGCTGTCAAGTGGAAACTGAGGCAGTGGCCTGAGGAAGACAGACTAGCTTCACTCCAAGGTGAGAGTGAACAGGTTCTCCCCTTGTCCTCAGTTGAGTTTGTATACTGTCTTCAAACATCACGTGTGGCACACATATAACTTGTTAACCACTGGTGGGGATTTTAAGATCTCCAAAGGATATAACAGTCTAGGATTTAAAAATATTTTTTAAACTTTTTTCACATAATATATTTTGATCATATTCTTTCCCCTACCTCAGCTCCTCCTCGATCCTTCCCTACTCCCTACCGACAAACTTTTTCCCCCCTCTCTTTAAAAGAATTAAAACACAAAAACCACTGCAGAAACAATCGTTTTGGTTTTTGCATTGGCCAACTCGTCCTGAGCACGAGGCTTGCACTGGAGTGTACCCAGCGTCACTACACTGGAGAAAACTGAAGGTACCTCTCCTAACAGCTGTCAATTTCAAATAGCTTCATGGTTAGGGGCAGGACTTTGTCCTCCTCTCTGTGCTGGAGTTTTGTCCGACTTGAACTTGTACAGTTCTTGTGCATGCAACCACAGCCTTTGGATGTACAGCTGCCCTGCTGTGTCTGAAAACTGCTGTTTGCTTGGAGTTGTCTATCATTTCTAGCTCTTAAAAGTCTTCCCGCATAGATCTCTGAGCCTTCAGGGGAGGGATGTGATAAAGACATCCCATTTAATGCTGAATGCTCCTGAGTCTCTCACTCCCTGCACGTTATCCTATTGTGGGTCTCTGAGCTAATTGCTATCTACTATAAGATGGTTTTCTCATGAGCTTTAAGCGATGCATTAACCTATGTGGATAGCACTGTGTCTTCAGGAGTAATGTTATTGCTATGTTCAGTTATCAGAATAATAACAGTATTTTTTCCCATGACCTAACCAATCTCAGGTACTGGCCTCATGAACGGTATCAGATAGAGATTCCATCTCATGAAGCAAGACTTAACTCCAGTCAAAAAGTGGTTGTTACTCTCATAACACTTGTGCCATGATTTCACCAGTGAGTATAGCTTGAGAGCAGGTTGCTATTGTGGTTCACAAGGTTTATAGTTGGGTGAGACTGATGTTTGCATTTCTTTTCTAGTAGTATGTACAATAGCTTCCAGCACTATGAATGCTAGTCAGTAGGGGTGAAACTTGTAGTTGAACACCAGTTCAATTTCTCCATGTTTTATGACATAGGGATGTGGTGTCTTCAACAATAGGGGCTTATCGACAGGTTATGGAGGGTAATAACGGCATTGGCAATAGCCTATAACGTTTGGGGAGTGGTCTATGGAACCCCTTACACCAGTGACTCAACAAGGTGTAGCCCATTCCTGGTACTGGAGGTTTTCCTTGATAGTAGTACAAGATGTCTAGCTGGGGCATTGCCTCCACTATTACAGTAACTCCATTCGAATTCCTTTTTTATATGTATATAATAAGAAAACTTCTATAGTAGGTTTCCATATGGCTTTGCAAAGGCTCTTTAGTGTTAATAATCCTTCCCCATATTTCCTCCTCTACCCTGTCCCCCATTCTCTTCTCCATTCAATCATCCTGGTCTAACTTTCCTTTTATCTCTTTATAACACTGTATTGTATTTCTCCTTCCTTAGAAGATCCCTTCCTCCACCACACCCCCCTCTGGTCCTGTACTAGCTATCTAACCTCTGTGAGTGCTCTACATGAAATTCACATAGTAGAGCTTAAAAGCTAACATCTGCATGTAAAAGCAAATGTAATGCTTGTTTTTCTGGTTTGGGTTACCTCACTCAGGATGATTGTTTCTAGAGCTATCTATTTAGCTTCAGATTTCATAATTCAATCCTTATTAATAGACGAATAATACTCTATTATGTAAATATACTGGTTTTCATTGTCCATTTCTCTGTCCATGGGCATCTAGGCTGTTTCCAGTTCCTGATGGTTATAGAGCAGCAGTGACCATGGATGACAAAATATCTCTGTAGTAGGATGTAGAGTCCTTTGGGTGTATGCCCAAGAGTGGTGTAGCTGGATCTTAGGGTGCTCTATTTTCAGCTTTTTTTAGGTACCTTCACACTGATTTCCACAGTGGCTGTACCAGTTTGCATTCCCACCATCAACGAGCAATGTTCCCTTCCCCTCATCTTTGCCAGCATTTGCTGTCATTTGTTTTATTTATCTTGGCCATTCTGACTGGGGTAGAGTGAAATCTCAGAGTAGTTTTAATCTGCATATCCTTGATGGCTAAGGATGGTGAGCATTTTAAAGTGTTTCTCAGCCATTTGCATTGCACCTTTCGAGGCTCTGTTTAGTCCTATACCCCATTTTTAATTGGGTTGTTTATTTTTTTGATGTTCCATTTTTTTGAGTTCTCTGTATATTCTAGATATGAACCCTCTGTCCTATGTATAGTTTGTAGCAATTTCCCTCATTCTGTAGGCTGCCTCTTGGCTCAGATGATGGTGTCCTTTGCTGTACAGAAGCTTTTCAGCTTCATGAGGACCCTTATTTGTAGGTGACAGGACTCTATACATAAAAGACCCCAAAGACTCTATCAGAAAACTTCTTGATAAAGACTTTCAGCAAAGTATCAGGCCAACATTAACACACAGAAGTCAGTAGCCTTCCTACATACACATGACAAACATCCTAAGAAAGAAACCAGGGAAACAACAACCTGTCAAAGTAGCCTGAAGAAAAATACCTTAGAACGCTGGGCGGTGGTGGTGCACGCCTTTAATCCCAGCACTTGGGAGGCAGACCAGGTGGATCTCTGTGAGTTCGAGGCCAGCCTGGACTACCAAGTGAGTTCCAGGAAAGGCACAAAGCTACACAGCGAAACCCTGTCTCAAAAAACAAAAGAACAAAAAAAAAAAAAAAAGAAAAGAAAAATACCTTAGAATTATCTAGCCAAGAAAGTGAAAGACTTGTATATAAAAATTTTAAGAGACTGGAGAAAGAAACTGAAGAGACATCAGAAGATGCAAAAATTGCTCATGCTCATGGGTTGGTAGGATTAACATTGTGAAAATGGCCATTTTACAAAAAAGCAATCTACACATTCAGTGCAAACCCCACTAAAATTCCAACATAGTTTTCACATAAATTACAAAAAAAAAATCTTAAACTTCATATGGAAACACAAAAGCTCACAATAATTAAAACAATCTGGAATAATAAAAGAACTCCCAGAGGCATCACAATCCCAGATTTTAAGTTGTATTATAGAGCTCTGGTAGTAAGATCAACATGGCGTTGGTGTAGAAACATGCATTGATCAATGGAGTAGAATGGAAGGTACATAATTCTACACACCTACAGACACCTGAGTTGTGACAAAGGAGCCAAAAGTACACACTGGAGAAAGACCAGCTTCTTTAACAAGTGATGCCGATCAAATGGGATGGCTGCATTGCAGAAGAATGAAATAGATCCACATCTACTACCCTGCACAAGACCCATCTCCAAATGGACCAAGGACCTCAACAAAAGACCAGATACCCCGAATCTGATAGACTAGAAGGGGAGAATAGGCTTGAACTCATTGCCACAGGGAAGGACTTTCTGAACAAGACCCCAATAGTGCAGACTTAAAAAAATCTTAATAAAATCAAAAGCAAGTAAGTTAAGTTTTCAAATTAAGAAAAAACTAGCCGGGTGGTGGTGGCGCACACCTGTAATCGGGAGGCAGAGGCAGGTGGATCTCTGTGAGTTCGAGGCCAGCCTGCTCTACAGAGCTAGTCCAAGACAGGCTCCAAAGCTACAGAGAAACCCTATCTTGAAAAACCCCCCAAAAAAAAGAAAGAAAGAAAAAAAGAAAGAAAGAAAGAAAAAACTAATCTAATCATAAAACTAAAAACAGAAAAATAGGGCTGCAGGGATGGCTCAGTGGATACAGTGCTCGCTACACAACCATGAGGACCAGAGTTGATATCCCTAGAGCCACATGAAAGCCAGGCCGATGTAGTCCTCCCACTGTAATCCTATGGTGCTCCCACTGCAATCCTAGCCCTTAGGAGGTTGGCAGAGGGGACTCTAAGGGCAAGCCAACCAGCTAGACTAGCTGGTTAGAGAGCCCCGG
>CABHPH010095486.1:0-35000 GCA_902168325.1 Peromyscus nudipes
CCCCCCCCCAAGTTACTAGGAAATAACTTGTCCTCAGCTGGCTGTGTAGTGTTGCACCCTTATCATGTCCTGTTGAATCTAACAGCAGCCATCACCTCTTCCCCAGATATCATGCAGGGGTGGGGGTGTTGACTGTTAGATCCTCCAGGTTGGATCTGGGCTGTTTTAAAGTAAAAATGAGACAGGTGCAATAAAGGTGGGCACTGACATTGGTGTGTAAAGGTGGGCACTGACATTGGTGTGTAAAGGTGGGCACCAACACTGATGCGTTGGCTACATGCAAAGACCATATCTGGAGTTTTCACACGTACTATATGGCAATCCCAAGAAGGGGGTGTTGTTTCTGTCATTCTGTGTGGGGCTTAGGGAGGGTTAAGTGAATGTACCACATTACTAGAAAGTGTCCAAGCCCGTTCTCAACCATAGAATCCCTCACTCTTGAGTCTAATGCTGCCTGCTGCCTGCTGCTCTCCTTTAAGTCTTACCCAAATCAGCACAGCCCCAGGGTGAAGGTGAGCTGCTGGATGGAAAGTGGCTTGTCGGCCTGAGAGAAAGTGCTTTAGATGGGAATGGAGCTTGAAAGGCCTGGGTTTGTTCCTAGATTCTCGAGGTAGGCGGGCCTCATTGGAACAAAGAGATTTAAAAAAACCAAGTCTCTTAATGAAGGCTGGAAGCCAGTGCCCTGTCCGTCTGAAGCAGAGTCTGGTAGCATGAAGGGTGAAGGGTAACAAGTCTTGCATCTTTAGAATAAGAACGTCTGGAGTGGAAACATTTGAATACTGGGCCCTGTTTTCTTGACAATGCATATAGCGCAGTAGTCACCGGAGCCTGGAGTCCGGACTCTAGGTAGCTGAGCTCCACATTGAGGGGGAAACAAAACTAAATGACCTGCTGCCAGGTTGGTGAAAACTGGCTGACTCTGAGTATCCCTAGGATCCCCTGAAATTTGACTCCAGCCATTAGCTGGGTCTAAGTCACTGGCCCATGTCACTGATGGGAGCATTTGGGGGGTGGGGAGCAAAACTCCTTTGTTAAACTCCTAGACCCCAGGCAGTGTTACTGATTGTCACCTTGCTGTCAGCCTCACTGATTAGCTCTCCAAACAGGGACCTAGGCTATGAGTCTCTTCTTGCTCAAGTCCCAGTGGCTTTTAGAGTGTGGCTCCCACCTTGGAAGCATCGATGTTACTGAGAACCTTGTTACCGAGATGCCAATTTTTAGCTCAGTCCTAACCAGCTAAATAAAAAACTAGGATGGGGTTAGCAATCCATGTTTCCATGAGCCATCCGGGTGGTGGTACTCACTGTCTCTACAGAGTGTAGAGTGCTGGCTCTTATCTAAGCACGAGGGACTTATCTCCAGGTTGTCACCTTCACAGCAGGAAAAGGAGCCTTTGTATGACAGCCAAGGCTCATTCCTGCTCTCAGAGTCCTTAGCCATGCTAACCTGCACCTTCCCTACCAAGCTTAAGAGGTTTATACCTGGGGCTTCCCTTTTGTGTTTCTCTTTCTGCTTGGCACTTGGTGTAAGTTTTTATGCCAAGCTTGTGGAAAGTCATGTGAGCTGGGGGGCCCAGCCGACGAAATGTGATCAGTTCATTCAGCTTAGCTGACGGTGGCGTCTGGGACTGGAACCTTTAGTAACAGCAACTTTTGAATAGTTAAACCTTTCCTAGTGGCTCACTCACCTGAGGGAATCTTTGGCTATTGGTCTCGAATTTCACATCATCATTTGTTGACTCAAGGAGCCTGTACTATGTGTCTGTTATGTGCCAGCTACAAGCTAGGCACACCTGTGTAGGAAATGCAAGCCACAGTGTCAGGAGGCTCCTGGTCTCTTGAGTCTTCTGGCCCATATACACACCTCCTGATCCTCAATCAGATTTCAGCCCTGCAGTCCTAATATCATTTTCCATCTTGTGACCTGGGGGAGGCATCACAGGGCTGCAGCTGTGAAGTATGCATTCCTCATCTGCACATCTGGAAAACTCCTTAGCAGATGTAGAGGGGTGCTGCTCCAACAGCCTGAATTGTGAAGCTGTGAGCTGTTTCCTTGGAGGAGGTTTGTAGAAAAGAATGCAGGGTGCATGAGCCAACGCTCCCTTGCAGCAATCACACAAACAGGGGCCATATTAACTACTGTGACGCCCTCTGTTCCGAGGTGCTGCTGAGGATGTTACAATGGTTAGAGCTACAGTACCACAGTGTGAGCCACAGACCAGCAAATGGAAGTTGTACAAGGTTGGGGCAATGTCAACCCAGCCTGGGAATCTTGAAAACTCATCTCTTGTTTTTAGGTGGGACTTCCATGTGGATGTGAACCCCAGCACATCCCATCCTTAAAATTTAAAAGACACAAGACTGCCTCACTAAAGTGCCAGGTCTGATTAATTCCCCTCCTGAAAGTCTGGCTTCTCCTAGAACTTCCTGGACGCTGGTCCCAGCTGTCACAGTGACAGCAGCTTCTCCTGTGGTTCTATTTAAACATTTAAGCCACGAGATGGAAATCCCATTGGGTGTAGTGCCGTGTAAACAGCATGTGTATCTTCAGGGTCTTGGGACTGACATGTCTTTTCCCAGGTCGGGGTGGTGATCAGTCCTCAGCACAATGGTAAATGTAAAAGCACCTTGAAAATGGAAGAGAATCATGTCAGGGTTGGTTGTGTAAGGCAAGAGTGTAAAAAAGAATAAAAGTGTGTCTTCTGTCTCTTCCCCATCCTTCCCACTTTTAATTTCAGGGTAGAAAGTGCTGTGATGTGTGGGCCAGAGAACCAATAGCTACTTGCATTGAAGCTGCAAGTATCTAAGGAGAAGCCTGTAGGATTGAAAATGGGTCCAGTGTTGAGTGTGCTCATGGGAAACGCCTGTCTAGGTGGGAACCTCTTGGTAGACAGATGACAGTCTTAGGTCTGCAGCCCAGAAGAGGAGCGATGGTGTAGGGACAAATGGATTCCACATGAGTGACTGGGTTATCTGGAGAAAGCTAAGATTCTGAGTCTGAATTATTTAGCCTGACATAGACTTCCAGGAAAATGCATGCATTTTCCTGCATATGCCATGATTTCATTTGCCCTTCTGGCTGTATATCTTTTTTGATGTTGTGCTGTTTTGTTTTGTTTTTTGAGATAAGCTCTATAGCCCAGGCTGGCCTCAGACTTGCTAGGTAGCTGAGGCTGATCTTAAATTTCTAATTTTCCTGCCTCTACCTCCTGAGTGGCAAGATTATGGATGTGTGCCACCACACCTTACACACCACACTGGAGGTGGAACCCAGGGTCTTGTGCATGCTAGGCAAACACTTTGCCAACTGAGCTACATTCCCTAGCTCAGGACTGAGAGTCTTAGCCTTGGCTTGCTGTAGAATTAACTACGGAGCTCTTCAGAAAGAAAAGATGTCCATGTTCCACCTGATAACCAGAGTTGGATTATCAGGGACAGAGTGCTAACAGGTGGGTTCCAACCCAGATCAAAGATTGAGGACCACTCTAGTAAAAAAGAGTGGGACATAACATGGGTCATAGGGAATGAGCAGGGACAAGAAACGAGTGGACGCAGGCAAAAAAAAAAAAAAAGATGCCACTGGCATTGGCCACTCGGAGCTCACTGGTAGCCACAGTGGGAGGCATTTCTGAGCAGTAATTGAGGCCACAGATGAACCCCCACCCCACCCTTTGGGCTTGTGTCCTGTCACTCAGTCTTACTGTCCCCTTTCCTTCCAGGCTGGTTCCGTGAGCTCAGTGGTTTGACCGAGTGCCCTATCTGTCTTTACTTGCAGATCAAATGTTCCCTCCTACATGCAGCATAGGGAAGAATTTCCTCTCCCTCAATTACCTTGCTGGGTACCTTCAACCCAAACCAGCTGAAGGCTGTATCCTGTCTAGTCAGCCCCAGGAGAAGGAAGTGCACATCATTGAGTTAATCACCCCCAACTCGAACAGGTGAGCATGTACGTGCACGAGAGCATGAAGATCTTCATGGTGCGCACCCAGGGTCCGTTAGATGGCACAGCTTGCCACTTGTGTTCTTAGTCCTCAGCTTCCTGCCCTGGCCTGGAAGTTTGATTCTTCCTATTGAAAATAATTAGTTGTTTGTTTTTAAGGAGAAGAAAATTGTTTTCCAGTCTGGCCTGTATTTTACATGAACCAGTGACTCAAGCTTTACAGTTGTATTGTAGAGAGAATTTTGAAATGAAAAGTATAATAGAGTTTTCATTTCAAAATTGAATAGACTACAGATCAGTTTGGGTAGGGATTCCATTCAGTTCCATGTACAGAACTCTGTGAGAAATTCCAAGGGAATGGGAAGGACCCGGAGCACCTGTGCAGACTTTTCAGTCAGGGCACCCTGGTTACCGCGCTTCTCAAGTGGAGCCAAGACAGACTTTCCTTAAGTTCAGGACGAAGGGTGGGATCGTTTGGTAGAAATCATTCTCTTTCATGCTGAATTCTTTGACCACTAATTTTTTTTAATGACTGTATATCCAGCAGTTTGGGGAAATAAATGCAGATATGATTATTTAACTGTGGTTGATGTCTTAGTCATCTCTCATAAGAGGCCTTTGGCTTCTTATTTTATTACGAAGTTTCCTATCGATTGTACTGCCGTGTTTCCCACCTCCCAGCCATCAGCCACTCAGGTCAGGTTTCCAAGGGCTTTAGCCTATAAGGACTTAGAAGTTACAGGACGATGAAGGGTGAGCCACAGAAGCTCGAAGACACAATTCTGCTTCACAATGAAGCTCTCTTGGTATGTTCAGGTCTCTTCAAATGGTGCTGCACGGATCTACTGCCCTTCCCCTCCCAACAAGAGAAAAACCTGAGTGGTTAATTAGCATCAGGCCTGTGTTCCTATTGTTATGTAAACCCATTTTGTTATGTGTGCAATAGCAATCTGTTTTGCACATGTCATTTGCCTGGGATCCACGCCAGCTTTTTAATCAACTGGCCAGACACTGGAAACACAAGGCTTGGAAGCGGTGGCAAACCTTCTGGCATTTGGGTCTTGACTCTGCCTTTGTTTTCCACACACAGCAACTTACAGGTGGATATAATCATTGACATACGACCTGTTCGAGAGGGCTCCGAGGTGGTCAAAGACCTCGTCCTGATCTTGAAATGCAAAAAGGCCGTCAACTGGGTGATCAAATCTTTTGACGTCAAGGGAAACCTGAAAGTTATTGTAAGTTGGCTACACATTTCTTGGTCTTGTTAAACAGCAATAATTTAAACTGTGGTTGTGTGTGTTATTTTTGCAAGGCTTCTGCCTCTTTGAACTTTCTAAGCTCTCTGTTAGCTTTTACTTTGCAAACCATGGTTCTCCTGATGGGGCCGTCAGTGTGGTGGCTAAAACATGACCCTCGGGAGCATAACAGGCATGGGTTTGAGTCTTGGTTCTTCTACGTAAAAATTACGGCCTTGAAGCTTTCTGAATTCCAGTTACCTCATTAGGAAGGTTTTGAAATGAATTAGTGTGTTTTCTAGTCGTAGTAAACATGAAGCAGTGAACATTTTTCATGTCTGAGTATTCCTTAGAGGCTCCAATATCATGGTCCCGAATTTCAGCTTTTCCTCTGGAGTTAGGTGCTTGGGGAGGAAGGGAAATCCAACTTATCCCAGCCCATGTCATAGACTTTCCTGTGGAGATAAATATGTGGTGTTTGTGTGAGTCTTTGCTTACATCTGACTTCCAGGAACAAAACTCTGAGAGAAGAATAAAGTAATTGTGGGCACTGGAGAGATTGCTCTGTCAGTGAGTGACTCTATCCTGCAGACTGTAATCCCAGTGCTCAAACGTGGGAGGCAGACACAGGAGAATCCCTTGAGCTGAATTGGTGAGCTCCCGGTTCAGTGAGAGAACCTATCTCAAAAACTTAGGCAGACATAGATTGAAGAAAACACCTGATGTTGACTTCTGACCTACACATATACATATGCACACCCCTCACACACATGTACATGCATCACACATGGTCTTTTCAAAAGTAGCCATGGGTGTGCTCCAACTGATCTCTAAAACATTGTTTTGCAAAGCTTTTGTGAGGGGCCTTGCTGGCTGACATGATAAGGCGGTAGCTAACTTGTTGGGAAAGTCGAATGTTAAAGTTTAGTGAAATCAGGTATATTTAGGGAAAAACTATTTGGCTGAATATTGAGCAAATTATATGTATGTATGTGTTGTGCATGTATACGTATGTATATATGTATGCATGTATGTATTGTGCATGTGTATGTATGTATGCATGCATATATGCATCACATCTCCTTGGCATCTTTTTTGTAGAGTAAAAATTTTAAGGTATTTTTAATTGACCAACATCTTTTTCAGTGTCTGTATCAAAACAGCTGGAGTGAATTTTAGATTTTTGGGTTTTTTAGGAGAGATTGCCTTTGGTTATTTTGGTTCTATGTTCATTTGCACACAGCACCTTCCCTGTGACCCAGCAGCTGGCAAAGCTAACAATTCCCTGCAAGTCCAGCTGCAGAGGTGAACTCACCAGAGACAAAGCTGGTAACACACACATCTCAATTTTAAAATAATTCTTCCTTGTTCCTAGGGTTGTTTTTTTTTAAATTATTACTATTTTCCTTAGACATTGAAACAGTCCAAATAACCCATCAAGTGTAATAGTGACGCATGAAGCTGGTGTGGAGTTCAGACCCCAGCCATGATTTTCCAAGGTCACAGGCATTTTGATTGCCTTCCCCTGGCATGAGGGGTGGGGGCAACCTGGAGTTTGCTGCTTTTGCAGCCTGGTACATCAACCAAGTGTTTTTAGTTTCAGAATAACAAAAACAGGAAAGAGAATCATGCTTTGAGAGGCAGGCACATACTGCATGTTTTAATTCCCTGCTGGAGTTCTTGTGTACTCTCTCAGCCCTGACCTGTGGCTCCTGCTGTCCCTGAGTGCATGTGCCTGGGCCACCGCAGTCCTGGGCTTTGCTTTGAAGGCCCCTGTCTCTCAGAGGAATCAGAAAGACTAGAAATGGGATCGGCCATCATCCCAAGCAAGATCTGTTTCTATTCCTCTCTTTGGCTGGACTCCTGTTCCAGGCCAATTTTGGACAATACATGACAACATTGCTGAACAGTTAGGTAATGTTCCATGATGTTCTTTTTATTCTCCAGTCAGTTTCAAGCTATTTGACTCTGACTCCCTGTCCTAGATGTGAATCCAAACTGTGCTCTGAGGAACATGCCGAGACAGAGGTTTAACTTGCTGCTTAGAAAGGGAAGAAATAGTTCATGGAGAACTTAATTCTTGTCTTCCCTGTACAGACAAGGTCACTAAGTGAAAAGAATAAAGGATCCCTGGCCAGGCAAGGCTAGATTCGAGGTCCATCTCCCAGTTCATGGTGGAGAGTCTAACTAAACACGGGGTCTATTACTGTAACTGTGAAATGGGTACACTAAGACAGCACTCGCCTGGAAAGCTATTGGGTGGTTTAGATGAGTTCATCCATTCACCCCTCAAGTTTTTGTTTAGGGCACATAGGATCTCTCTCTCTCCTTTAAAGCATACAGTTACGTGGAGAGTTCTCGGCTATGTGTGGTACTCAGTTTGTGAGTCTCTGTCACAGGCGGAATAATGGCAGGACCTCGCTCCTTGTGTTAAAAAGAAGTCTAAGAAAATGAATGTGAAGTTCTAGCACAGACCCGTTGTAAAAAGAACTCACCTTCGTCTTTCCATGCGTGCTCACTGGTAGAGTTTGTCCACGGTGAAAACAGGAAGATGTCTACCAAAGTTCATAGGGACCTGGAAAGAAGGACGCCGCGCCACGTGTGTGGCTGTGCCTGAGTTTATTAGAGGTACAGCATGGGCAGCGTGCAACCTGTCTAATAGAGAGTGGTCAAAGACAGGCAGGCCTGTGCACCAAGAGCGGCACTGAAATGAGGCTCTGGCTTGTTCCCCAGGTCCCCTCGTGGGGTGAGAGAGACCGCTCAGTGGGTAAAGACACCCACTGCCCAGTCTGAGGACCAGAGTTCTGTCCCTGGGACCCATGTGGTGGATGGAGAGGACCAACTCCTACAAGTGGTCCTCCAAGCTCGCTCATGCTCTCTCTCTCTCTCTCTCTCTCTCTCTCTCTCTCTCTCTCTCTCTCTCTCTCACACACACACACACACACACTAAAATTATAATAAATTTAAAAGCTAAGTTTCCTCTTGTGCTCTTTGGTGCAGCCTCACAAATACTGTTTATTCTTAGAAAATGTATTCCTGGTTTAAAATCACAGTGCATATATACTTGGTACTCTCTCCCCACCCCTTCCTCAAGCCCTATCCCTACACCATCATTTCTAGGGCATGGGGCAGAGCCACTTAGGCTTTACCTAATTAGTAGTTCACAAAATAGAGCTGAAGCGTATGCTGATGGTATTTGGAGAGACCCCCTGTAAGCACCCACTTGGCTGTTAAGTTTGGGAAAGCCTGGAGAGTCCAGGAATATAAAGGTGAGGAACTGGCTCAATGCTGAGAACCAGTTTTGCCTCCCATTGTCGTGGGTCTTGCTGCTTGACAGTCCCAGGTCTGTTAAGTTCCAACCCGTAATTGATATGAATTATACTGACAGCTTCTAGATTTAATGTGGAAAGGCATGAACATTATTCCATACTGGTAGAGCAGGACAGGTGGCCGTCGAGATGATGGGATTCTGGAAATACAGTATTTTCTCAGCTGTCTGACAACATGAAAGTCTAGGGCAGATGAGGCCAGGAGGTATTGTTTAGGCCAAGGTTGTGGTTCCAGCCAGTCAAAACACACGCTGCTTTGAACGGCTGGAGGAGGCTGCACCTCAGAAACTGTTGCTGACGGAATAGTAAGCTCCAGGAGCTGCGCCTGGGTCTTTATTTCCTGTTTCTGTCCTCCTCTCCTTTTTCATTACCACTCCGTTTTCTCACCCCCCTTCCCCTTTCCTCCCCCCCCTCTCTTTCTCTCTTAGCTTCTGATTCTTCCCTTAGGATTTGTCTCTGAATTTGAGTAAGAGCTAAACTAATCTCAGTCCATAACAACTGAGTTTACAAATGGTAGCAGGATTCGGTTCCTCTCCATCTGGGTTTCTTTTGCATGCACACGTGGAGTCGTGACTGGCCAGCCTGGCAGGTTTCCCCTAGATAAGCTCTTTGGGTAACAGGAGACAATCTTGGGTGACAGCTCTTAAGCTTGGGAGTATATGTGTCCTCAGCCAATCTCCCACAACCGAGGAGGCCAAGAGAACTGAGAGCCTGTGAATCTTTTACGGCTTTACAGTGGGAAAGGATTAATATTTAGTCATGTTTGGGGCAAATAGAATGGGAAACAAATGAGGAATTTAGGAAAAATGCTGCAGATACGCAGGAGAAAATCACTGGGCATGGAAATGAAAGGGTTTTGAGGCAGCGTGACAATGGCAGAATCTGTGCTCTGGAAGCTTCTCAGGCCCGTTGGAGCAGTTGCACAAACTGTGCCTTGCCATTGGGTCCCTCTGCGGTGGTCAGGTTCCTCACTCACTCACAAGATCCCCACCACAGCAGTCATCAGGGCACAAGGACATTTACTGCCCATGTCCTGGCTACTCAGAGGCCATTCATATACTTCCTTGAAAGAATACTATCATTTTAGCATTGTAACTGATTATTTAATAAAAACTAACTTTTTAATATGGCTTCATGAATTTTCATATCATCTTTATAGTCTTTGTAGAGGAGCCACACCGATCTTTACGTCCTTTTAGTTTTAACAGATGTGTTGCCTATATAAGTCTCTAAGGGCAAGTTTGTGGCCCCTTCCTTTATCACTAAATAAAATGCTAACAATTAGGTAGTATCTTAATTAGTACTCCAGAGCATGAAATATAGTATACTAACAGAACTGGCAAGTGAATACAATTTCAGGATGGCCAAACCAATCATAAATTATAGATGAAATATAAAGGTTTGAGTTTTACCATGTAGAAGCCAACAAACAGCTCATAGAGCATTGGGAGAGTCGTGAGATCATACCATCTTTCCTTTAGATCTAGACTGCAAGAAGCAAACCACGGGAGTGTTCGTAACACAGAGTGCATACCTATGTACTTTATACATGTTTTAAAATAAAAATAGGAAGGGGATACCTGAAATGTGTACGGCACAAGCGACCAAAGTAAAGTGAGTAAGCAGTGTGGTGGGCGTCTCTTTGTGTGTGTTAATTTTTATCTCAGTGTCTTATCCAAGGAAGATAAGAGTTTAAGTGTAGATCCTCATCATATAATCTAGAACCTGTTGGTTTCACATGATTCCTTATTCAAAGTGTCTTTTTAGAATATCTTTTATTCTTTGACAACTTCATACATGTACACAATGTACCTTGATCATGCTTACCCCCAGCTCCCCCACTGACCCACCGTGGACACCCCGTGAAACATTCCCTTTCCACCTTCTTGTCCTCTGTCTTTCATTTTTGTACCTCACTGCGTCCAATCAGTGCTGCCTTTGGAACACTGACTGATCTTCCTGGCTTTGGCTTTGTGCAGGTCCTGGACAGCACTTTTAATTTTAGACTCATGAGTGAAATTTTGCTGTTATCTTTAGGCTCCCAACAGTATTGGCTTTGGAAAAGAGAGTGAAAGATCCATGACAATGACCAAATTGATAAGAAAGGACATCAATTCCACCCAAGAGGATCTGATAAAGTGGGCATTGGACAATGGCTATAGTCCAGTGATGTCATACACAAAGGCGCCTGTGGCTAATAGATTCTATGTTTGGCTGGAGAACAATGGTAAGTGTGATGGTTTGCACCTGCTGCCTTCTGTCTCTCAAGTGAAGCTTTTCTGTGGAAGACTCTCACTTCCGTGTGACTGTTACTGTTTTTCTGCTGTACATTTTAATAATTCATCTGACCGTGTGTCACTGTGAAGCCTAAACTTAGGTAGTACTGGAGGCGCCAGTAACGCCTATCTGTGTTCAGTGATAGAGAGTTGATTGCATGTCTGGCTTTTTTGCTCTTTGAGTCCTCTGTGATTACATCAGAATGATTCGTGACCACTCACAGCTGAGAAGACCAAGGGGTCGGTCCTAGGGAAGAAGCCTATGGCAGAAGACTGAAGTTTACAGGAGAATAGCATCGGGACTCAGACAGGGGAGGGTTATTCAGGGTGTGGAGGCAGAGCTGCCACTGCAGCTTGGCTAGCAGAAACAGAGTCTGCAGGCCTGTGGGAGTTTCTGGTGTCTGAAAGCAGGTTGATTTGAGCCCCCAAGTTCTCTGATCCCTCGACCTGTTCTTCACCCCATGGTCCCATGTGTACTGATACAGTGAAGCTTCCAGCTGTGAGTTTCCGCCCAGCTTTACCATTTCTTTACTATTAGGGGAGGCTTAATCTCCAAGCCTGAGCCTCAGATTCCTTGTCAATAATCAAAATATTAATTAATACTAATAATAACAACATCTATCCTACTGGGTTGCTATAAAGGTTCCCCCCCCCGGGGGGGTGGTTGTTGTTGTTTTTGTTTGCTAGGTTGGTTTTTTATCAGTGTGCAAGTTAAAAGCATTTCAAAGCTGTGACTTCATTTGGACCCATACAGCTATAGCATCCTTTTCAAAAGGATCCTGTTGAAGAAGAGGTCAGGACTACCTATCTTGCCCTGAGGTGGGCGTGGCCTTAAGCATACATCAGCTGGCCTCAGATAACCATGGATGCAGAGAATCCTGGGGGAAATACTAGTTTCTCTTTCAATCATTGAAAATATGACAGTGCGGCACATTGCTTTTATGGAACTCTATCTTCCTTTCAAGGGATAAGTGTGTCTAAGCGGCCCTCTTCTCCCAGAGATGAGGCCCGAAAAGACCAGGGATATCTCCTAGATTTTTACCAATCAAAAGAAGGCAGCAAAATAATTCTAAAAGAGTGGCATTGAAGTAGCAGAGGACTCATCTAATACACTAAAGGACCTGGGCTCGAGCCTTGGTACTGCAAAATATAAACTAAAATGACAACATTGTTCAAGAAATGTTTGAGAAATGATGTAAAAATCTCTGGATTAAGATAAAGTATTTTAAGGGCCTTTGCCTAGCATATGATTATCCCACACAGCACAGATAGTAATTTGTGGGGTTTAGAAATTATTTAGCAGAACGGTTCTCCATTGTGATGGAGTATTGCTATCACACTAGACGCTTAAAACATTAACTGGAGTTTGCATTTTTTTTTAAAGCCCCCAAAGGGATTTTAATGTGAAGCCAAAGTTGAGGAGCACTGTTATAATCCAAATCTTAAAATTTAAAACTTGGGAAACCAAGTCACAGGGAAGTAAGTCACTTGTCAGAAACCACTCAGCTAGTTAGAACAGGAGATCAGAATTCAGGGGATCAGAATTCAGGTTTCCACATTTTTAGTCAATTCTATACCATGCTCATTCACTCCAGCTTTCTTCCCGCCCATTCTGTGCTAACTCTCGTCACTGACGATGACTGTGGCCTGGCATCTGTCACTCACAACGCTTCACCTTCTGTTTCCACAGAGGAGATGAGAGACGAGGAAGTCCATACCACTCCTCCAGAGCTGCGGATCTTGCTGGACCCTGGCTACCTGCCTACCCTGGACAACCCACCTATCCGGGGAGGGGGAAGCCAACATGGAGGTCTCCCCTTTCCTTTCCCGGATATCCTCAGGAGAGGCTGGAAGGAGGGAGAAGATAGGATTCCCCGTCCCAAGGATCCTGTCCTTCCCAGCGTTCCGCTGTTTCCTGACCACAGAGAGCCAGAAGAAGTACAAGGGAGTGTGGACGTTGCCGTGTCTGTCAAGTGTGACCGTGAAAAGATGACCGTAGCTGTGGACAAAGATTCTTTCCAGGTCGGTGGGTCAGTGCAGTCTCTTAAAGAAACTCTTGGCTGGGCGGTGGTGGCACACGCCTTTAGTCCCAGCACTCGGGAGGCAGAGCCAGGCAGATCTCTGTGAGTTCGAGGCCAGCCTGGGCTACAGAGTGAGTTCCAGGAAAGGCACCAAAATTACACAGAGAAACCCTGTCTTGAAAAACCAAAAATAGAAAAAAAGAAAGAAAGAAAGAGAGAGAGAGAGAGAGAGAGAGAGAGAGAGAGAGAGAGAGAGAGAAATTCTCCATAGCTCGCTGCAGTTCTGCGTCCATTATTTCCCTGTATCTGTAACTTTTGAACCCCACACTTGATAGTTTTTTTCCCAGTTGGATAGGCCACTTCCCCTTGGCTACAACCCTCCTTCACTTCCTGTTGTTCTCAAAAGAGGAGAGCAGTTCAGAGCCTCATGTGTCAATATTTTGCTATTGAATTTCCAGTGCCAACAAACACAATCCTTGGGCTGTTGACAGGTGGCCTGTGAGGGAAAGGCCGGAGGGGGAGGGGCGCGATTCAGGCCTGTGAGCCTCCTCCACCTTGGAAGATGGCATTGCTTGTCACTGTGTACATGGAACAGCGGTCAAGCCCTCCACAATGCCTCTGGTGTTTTCCATTTCAGACCAATGGCTACTCAGGCATGGAGCTCACCCTGTTGGATTCTTCATGCAAAGCCAAGATGAATGGTACCCACTTTGTTTTGGAGTCTCCCCTGAATGGCTGTGGCACTCAACACCGGCGGTCAGCCCCCGATGGTGTGGTTTACTATAACTCCGTGAGTATTTGTGGCATCGCTGGCTTACTCTGTATTAGTCTTAGCATGTCTCTGAAAATGAGGGGGATGGGGATAAAGCCAGATGTCAGTTCTCAACAAAATGGGATGGACTTTGACCCTGAACTCTTATTTTGTTTTGATTTATCAGTGAGTCTTTGGGATTTGAAGGTCCTGTTTTCTCAGCTGGAGTTGTGGTAATCTCACACATTTCCTTCTTCCATCTAATGATGGTTCACCAGGAAGGTGATTGTGCCTGTCCATCCTGCTGTGGTCACACTGGAGGGTCAAATAGCCTGGTCCTTATGGGACTAAAATCCCAAAGCCCTAGGTTATATGTGAGCATCTCCAGATGAATGCACAGTCTCTTACTTGTTCAAAAATGAGAGGAGGCTCCTTCCCTCATGAGTTTAAAATCAGAAAAGAATCTTGGTGAAATGATCAAGTCTCTCTACCTCTAAGAAAGACCCCAAATTTAAGAAACTCTTTTGAAATTAACTGGGAAAAAGTTCCACAAGTTTCCCCCAACCCCCAATAATCCATTGTGGTCACTAACCCTTGCTTTCAGAAAGCATTTCCGCCAGTGCATCATCTTTTCAGGTGAAACCTATTCCCGTCAGAGAGGGAGGCTAGATAGTGGACAATAAAAGAGTCTAAAGCATGAACTTTCCTCATACGTGTTTCAAAGTACCGGTTTTGCAGTTTAATTTTAAGATACTTCACACACACACACACACACACACACACACACACACACAAACACACACACACCAGATATAATGAGTGCCATGTAATAGTGATGCGCTCGATTTGGACATTTTAAACTGATTTCCAAATTAGCACTTGGAAGAAATGGTAATCTACTGAGTTTAAAGCTTCAGTTGCTTCCAGAGAAAAAGGATATCCTGGTCCTACAAGTCACCCCTTTCTTGTATGCTTTTGTTTTCTTGACTGTTAAGAACAAGGTATGAATTCCCCAGGCGCTTGTCTCAGATGCCTCGTGCTCTCTTGCTGGCCTTCTTATTCCTTCCCTCTGTCCCCTTCCGGGAATGCTGTGACAGTTTGTAGGAATCTTCAGACTTCCTATACATTTTTATTTTCCATTGTGTTCACAATTCAAGCATATGAAATGGCAATAAATTAGAATTTTATTTGTGGAGTTGTGGTCACCTTTCCATCCTATTCAGAACTAACCCAGTACAACACTTTCAGCCAATGTTAGGACAGACTGTTGTAAATGGAACATTTTCTTTGCTACACCCATGCACACAAGAACAGATAGTGGGAAGGAGTGAGCAAGAAAAGGTAAGACCGAAGATGAGAAGGCTGTGGAAGCATTAGGCACCATGCTTCTAACTCAAACCAAACTTTCTACAAACCTTAAAAGGCCCATATAGAGCCAGTGATATGATTCAGTGGGTAAAAGCACCTGCCGCCAAGCCCGATGACGTGAGTTCGCTCCCCGGGACCCACATATGATAAAAAGAGAGAACTGACTTGCAGATTGTTCTCTGACTACCACATGACACTGTCTCTCTCTCTCTCTCTCTCTTTCTCACACACACACACACACACACACACACACACACACTGTGCGGTTCAAACCATTATAAAAGATTAAAAACTAATACAAATTTAGAAGTGCCTGAGGACCCACAAGATATGGGCAAGCCTGTCAGCAGCCCCACCAACTCCACTTCAGTGTCTGGTGTCCCCACTGTTTGAAGTAACTTATAATTATTCGACATAGTTATAAATAAATCTGTAATTTTCTTTTGTAAGGAAAAAAATCCAAAAATCCAAAATTTAGTTCAGATCTCCAGCTTGAGTTGAGCTTTTCTGTATTTTCTTATCACTTTGAGGTTTAAAATCCTAAAAAGCTTGGGGAATTTGCTTTAGCTGTTGTTTGTATAAAGTCAGATTTTGTGTTTGCACTGGAATTGTTAGGTGGGTGCAGAGGCTCGTGGCATGGTGTTCCTACCAACGTGGGCGATAGCTGTGCGTCTCCCCCTTTCTAGATTGTGATACAGGTTCCATCCTCCGGGGATAGCAGTGGCTGGCCAGATGGCTTTGAAGACATGGAATCAGGTAACAATGGATTTCCAGGAGACGCAGATGAAGAAGCTGCCTCTCTGAGCCGAGCTGGAATTGTGATGGTATGTGTTGATTTCCCTTAGCTTTTTTGTGGATAATATTGTTGTTCATTTGGTTTGTTTGCATTGGGAACTTTCAAAAAATAAAATTGCATGTCAAAGGCTGAAGCTCATCACGTGACTGATCTAGCCTCATCTGCCTGGTGGTTTTCCAGTTTAACTGCAGCCTGCGGCAGCTGAGGAATCCCAGTGGCTTCCAGGACCAGCTCGATGGAAATATCACCTTCAACATGGAGCTGTATAACACAGACCTCTTCCTGGTGCCCTCCCCGGGGGTCTTCTCTGTGGCAGAGAACGGACATGTTTATGTTGAGGTGAGAATGGAGTGCTAGCCTTGGGCGTGCGTTTAGCCTAGTGCCCTACACAGTCCCTGTAACATTAACTGAACCACCTTGCAGTCTCTTCCTTCATCTAAGAAAGGGCTTGGCTCAGAAAAACTCTTCCAGGCAACTTTCTGACAGGGGAAAAAAAAAAAAGGAAATATCAGGAGTTTACGGGTTATGCTAAACGGATGTAGTGGGATTTGGTAAATGCCAAAAAGAAAACAAGGAACAAAGTGTGATTTCTACCGCTAAAGCACCCCACTTGTTTTGACGTCAACACTTTAGGGACCGTTGCTGAGTCACTCAATGTCAAAGTTAGCCATGGACGCTTTCAAATCACCTCACACTTGATCTTGGATTTACTTTCAAGTGAAAACCTGAGTGCTTCGTGTTTCTGCCGAGTCATTATCTAAATAGCCTCACAAATTTGTCAAAACCATTTCCCATCTAGAACAGCAATCACCATGCATAGCTTAAATCTGGAATGTCTGAAAATATTAGATAGTATGGCACTAATGAAATAATAACAGCCAATATTTATTGCTGTTTTATGATGTACCAAGTACAGTTATGAATATCATCATAATGAATTGACTTGTTAGGGGGATCCTGGAAAAATGAACTAATTTTTAAGATCCAACTTTTGGATGAGAAAATTACGACACAAGCTGTGCAAAGTGACACAGCTGTAGTGTCCTTCCCCTAGAGGCCATGCTCTTAACTACCAGGTGCTACTGTCATCCCCCTAAAGTTGCCATTTGAAAGGGAATAATACAAGCTTCATACCAACATCAATATCTAAATGCACAGACTCCGTTCTGGAGAAGAGACTAAGACACCAGGCTGTCTGTCTGTGTGCCCTGAGTATAGTCTGTAGTGTCCCCATTGGGCATATTGTCCACTGGTCTCACCGAAAGGCATCATGTGATGGGCTGGCTTTGGCAGGAAGCAGCTGGCTGCTGTTGTTCCTCACAGTGGAGGGGTGAGAAGCTTGAGGAGCAGAAATGGCTTGCTTCCATAGGTGAAAATGACCACAGAGCGCCTTTGTCTGTTAAACAAAGACAAGCAATGCTCACTAGGTTGGGGTCCCCCAGGTAGCCCTCGATGTTTTCTTCAGTCATACTGAAGTGGGTCCCTCCCTGTTTGACTCCATTGTGAGTGCTTTGCAGTGCTCTGGGGAAGCCACTGTTCTGTGTGTGCTATTCCTATTCCTGACCACGGATCTCTTCTGCATGGTTGCTCCTCTCTTCTGCCTTTCCTGTGTCCACAGTCCACAAGCATCGTTAGTCAGTGACTCCCAGCCATAACACAGGTTAGAGAAGACACTGGTTAGCTGCAGCTTGCTCTTTTCCAAGCATGCGCCTAGATCTGCTCACTTATGGCTTTGCCGATTTATGCTAGCCAGTGGCTGACCTGCCTTGTGTGTGCTCCTGTCTTTTCTTCTCCTTGCCCTGGAGTACTGGCTTACTCGAATCATGTTGTTGGTAAATTCCCTCTGCCTTCCCTTTTCATTTTCACTCTTGTTTCCCCTTTTATATCTTTTCACATATTATATTTTTATAGTTAATTTGATTTGAAGAGTAGGTCAAATCTTTTTTGCTATTTTAAATATCAAGTGTGCAAAGAAGGATTTGGGTTTGGGGAGTTGTTATAAACTATTTTAAACCTGAAAGAATCTGTAGATGTTTTGCTGAAGAGGATGGCAGCTGACCAGCCTTGCCTTTCATTCTCTGCTTGGACTCCACCTCTGGTAGGAAAATTTTTTTACTTAAGTAAAATAAAACTTCATAAATCATTGGCTTAACCTGAAAAGCCGTTTCTTGGTTTCTTCTCCAGCTGCCTTAGCCTTTTCTGGAACCTTCCACTTCCTCTAGACCACAGTTCCTTCCATTAATCCAAGATGGTCATTCCTGGGTGATTGTTGGTGATATGATGGCAGTTCTTCTTTTCGGTTCACTTGGCTTAGTGAGCTGGCATCTGGAGTCACGCTCCTGACGAGGGGAGTTCTTACTGGCTGGGGACCGAGTTGTTTGCCTGAACCTTTTACTTCACTGTTTCTCCCACGGTGTCTTTACGTTAATTACTGCTATCATCCTGTAGGTGAGAAAGGAGTTCTTGGTGTGCACATAAGCAGCAGAGCATGTGATTTCCTTGGTCTAGTCTCATTCCCAAACCTATAATCTTCCTACCATTCACTTCCAGTCTATTCCAGCAAGACTTGCTAAGATTTTTCTCCTCCAAAGCACCCATGAGACAGTCTGGACAGACACTCTGCCACTGCATACCTTTGAAAGTAAGAAGAAAGTCAACACATTTGCACACTGAGGACTGAGTTCATGTTAAATGACACATTTTATTTGTAACATATATATATATATAATTTACTATCTCTCTAAAATAGAATATCTTGTTTGTCAGAAATAACTCAAAAATAGTGAAAGTAAATACTTATGGGATATTAATCAAGGTGACAATGTCATAGTTAACTTTTGGGCGTGCTATGGATTGAGGGTTCCTGCAGCATCAGGGATTTCCCCTGGGCGGGCTCCAAATCAAAGTTTGTTTATTATCTCTCTGTCTTTTTAAGCATTTGGGGGCTCTTGGTCTATGGGTAAGGACTAAATTTATTTCTAAAGTGTTTAAGTTTATTGTTTATACTTAGTTTAGTCAAGGAAAGAGGCACCAAAGTCAGAAGAGCAGTTCACACAGCCATCATATGTCACCAAACAGTGGAGGCCAGTCTTGTTCCAGGGCTTTTAACAGAGTTCAGGATAGCTAAGGTTTGAATTCTGTTTACATTTGGCTAAGCACTCCTTCCCGTGTCTAAACAAAGGAACCTTAATAAGATTTGGACACAGCACACAAATGTTTTGTAAGAGGGAAGTATAAGTGAGTTGGGAATGTTTCTAGGTTAGTTTTCCCTTTAACGCCCCCACCCCACCCCCGGGATTATGGCAAGGCTGGTTTGGTGCCAGGTTGGTGGTGGCCACCAGATCTCTGTCCCTGATCCAAGGCACCACAGGCCTGCTTACTGACAAGGCAGGATGCATCTGTGACTTTCTGCTCTCCTAGTATTGGCTCTGCTTTCCCGAGTAGTCCTCTCTGCCTCGGTCATGTGGAATCTCCTATGTCCTGAGCTATTGAGCAGCCTTTAAAAAAACTTGTCTTTGTAATAATCCGCTATTGTGACATTAGGGGCTTTACCTGTATTTTACTTATTTTGGAAAATCCACTTAAGTGCATAATTTGCTTTTATTTTTCTCTCTGAGGACTTATAGAGCGTCAGAGAGACTTATCCCATCTTGTCTTTGTAACTTGTAGATAGCATTTGAATTAAACGATTTGCTGTCATTCCTGTCAAGTTTAAATGGAAAATTCCTTCATCAACCAGTGTGTGTTTCTGTTACAGCTACAAGATTCTAACTGTGTTGTGAAAACAGCAGTGTCTCACCCGAAGAACTATGTCGGGGTATTGTCTGGGTGACGAAAGTAAAATAAGATGCCAGCCAGTTCTGACTTGATCTCTCTGTTCCTTTGCAGGTATCTGTCACCAAGGCTGACCAAGAACTGGGATTCGCCATCCAAACCTGCTTTGTCTCTCCATACTCGAACCCAGACAAGATGTCTGATTATACCATCATCGAGAACATCTGTCCAAAAGATGAGTCTGTGAAGTTCTACAGCTCCAAGAGAGTGCACTTCCCGATCCCACACGCCGAGGTAGACAAGAAGCGTTTCAGCTTTGTCTTCAAGTCCGTGTTCAACACCTCCCTGCTCTTCCTCCAGTGTGAGCTGACGCTGTGCACCAGGAAGAAGGGCCCTCAGAAGCTGCCCAAGGTGAGTGGCCTCTCGTCTGTTTAGGCTGTGATTTGGGCATATTTAGGTCAAGAGACGCCCTAATAGGAAAGTGTGATCCAGGTTACTGCACGCTGAAGTTTTAGTTTTGAGTTTTTAAAGCCTTCCGATTGAAGTAACAGTCTGAACAGGGAATGATGTGCTGTAGGGTTTTGGAAAATAAATCCTGACAGTGTGGTAGTTTGTTTTTCCATGTGTGCTTAGCTGTACCTTAGAGTGATAAATCAGCAATGGTTTCCACTGAGGGAGAGGCCTGGCCCTGGCTCTGTCGGTCAGATAGCATGCCGTGCCAGAAGAACGAAGAATCGAAAGGACAAGATCAGTGTGAGGATTAATTTTTCCAGGTCCCACTGAGACTGGGATTGCGGTTGTTTTTTTGACCTTCTCTGTGTGAGTTATAAGATGGCCTTATCTCGGGAGGGTTTCTCAGGGAAATTAACAAATATTTTATTTTTCCTGGTTTCTTATCGGTTCATCCTATTTGCCTTGTGCCATTGCCCAAATTAAACTGCTGCGTTCTGTTACCATAACAGAAATCAGAACCCTTTGACCTTGCTGGGGCGGCCACTGCAGGGGCTCTGTTGGGTTGGTTATGACACTTCGTTAGGTCTGCCTTGTGTGGGACAGGCATCGCCTGCTGTCGCTTCGTTTCTGTGACCTGATGCAATGACGTATTATTTCCTGTGTGTGTTTGTTCTGTAGCCATTACACACAGTCTAAAGTGGATTCTAATTCTCTTGTCTTCACGGATCCACTGGTGTCTCAGAAGCCCAGGATTAAGCATTTATATGTATGGAATTTTCTTATATAGAGACTGGAAGAAAAAGTAGGAGGTGGGAAATCTAGAGTTTTGTCTACAAATAAATGCATACTAAATTACCAGTCCCCAGGGAACAGACACAGGCTGGGGCCCTATTCACTTGTTTGCCTCTAGAGCCGCTGGCTGCTACCTTAGTCCTTGTCTAGAAATGAAAGTAACAAGGCGCTTTCCTCCTGGGTAGAAGAGCAAAGGGACATGCTGAGGAGGAGCTGTGAAGGCCTCCTCCTCCTCCTCCGGGAAGGCAGCGCCCCCCTAGTCCTAGTAACTCCTGGGTACTTGTGTGGCCTTCTAGGGAAAGGTGCCATGGTCACCGAGTCCAGCCCTGCCCTCTGCTGTGAGTTAAGTGTCTGGCCCAGGTCAGCCCCTGAGACAGAGTTAGCACCCCACGCTCTTGTTTAACCAGAGGGCTAACCAGACAGCAAAAGGAAAATATAGTAGCGGAGCAAGCTACACATCTTCTCAACAACGACACACATGCCTCCCCTCTATAGGAAGGGAAAGCTCTTTCAGGGTGCTGGGGGGCGGAGTGTCTTCTTACCATGTGTATCAGACTTGTGTGTGGCCCAGAGAAGCATGTGCTTTCTCAGATGTGATGCTCCCACCCCCGACATGTCCCTGATAAGTTTCAAGACTTTAAATAGCTAGAAACTGCTGGAACTCATGCTTCCACGCCTGGGTGACGCATTAGAGCATGCACTGAGCATATGTGAGGTACCAGATTAAATGTCTGCACCAGGAGATAAAAAAAAAAAAAGTCCAAAACAAAACAAACAGAAAACAAGTGATTGTGGGAAACCTAATTTTGTAGAATATAAAAAACAGAACAATATGCTTACTATTTTAGAAAACAAATATAAATTCCGTCATCTTTATAACACAGTGCATGCGCTTTCCCACAATCACAGGTTATAGATGTTATCACAGACCATTTAGATGAAGCCATTATTATACAGAGCCAAGAGCGTCACACCTGTAGCTCCCCCATTTGTCAGGCTGATTATGAAACTTCTAACTCTTCTGTTGGATATTTGTAAGCTGTCCATTGATTCTTCCAGTACAGCTGAAGACATCCTGGGCCTGCCTTGCTAGCTCCCTGAGTCTGTAGGGTTCTTTGGAAAGCACACAGATGCATGGTTTTCCCCATGGTCAGCAGCTGTGAGCGATTTGCTGAGGGACCAGCAGACAGCCGTGTGCAGGGCTGCTGACTTTGCTGTGAGCCCTGACTGCCTCGCTCTGCCTCTCCGCAGTGTGTGACTCCTGACGAGGCCTGCACCTCTCTAGATGCCGCCATGATCTGGACCATGATGCAGCATAAGAAGACGTTCACCAAGCCCCTGGCTGTGATCCACCAAGCCGATTATAGAGGTGAGAATGGGGGCCTAGGGCCTGCTCTCGTAAAGATCCCCAAAACCCACCTGAGAAGGAGGGAGATGACTCCTGCAAGGGTCCTCTGGCCTTCTTCTGCATGGTGTGACAGGTATGAACACACACATGCACACAGACACACTGACTGTGAGTTTCCTCTGACCGTCACTTACATGGTATGACACATGTGCCTCCGCACACAGAGATACACACGGTCATATAATGCTTCCAACCTTAACTTGTATGATGCAACACATGTGCACACGTACACAGAGCAAATAAGTTTTTTAAAAGTTCAGTTCTGTCTAGTTTTATTCAAAAAATAAATCAGGGCTAGTGAGCTCACTCAGCAGGTTCAAGTATTTGCCCTGAAGCCTGACTACCTGAGTTTGATCCCAGAACTCACATGGTAGAAGGAGAAAACTGACTTCCCAAGTTGTCCTCTGACCTCCATCCACATGTGTTCCATGGTACACACATGCACCCGCATGTACACCCATTTATAATGAACACATAAATGTAATTTAAAAAAATAAGTTAAAGGCCAGTCAATTTAGAAAACCGCATGTACACCCATTTATAATGAACACATAAATGTAATTTAAAAAAAATAAGTTAAAGGCCAGTCAATTTAGAAAATAATTCTTTGCCTCCAAGAGATTTCTGATTCTGTCACTGTGACTATTTGTAATTCATTTACAAGTTACTTCTTTAAAGAGTAGATCAAGGGGGCAGAGAAATTGCTCAGTGGAGGAGAGCTAGGCAGCGTGGAGAAGACACTGGGGGCAGAAGACAAAAGAATTAGAGCATCGTAAAGGTTGGCTACACCATGTTCCTCTCCACTGTATTTTCAGCTGTGCTTTGTGAGTCTGTGGCACGCTGGGACTTGCACACTATTCAGAGTCCAGGTTTCCATGCTCACTCTCGATTCTGCTGGCTGCAAGCGACCAGAACGCTTCATCAAGACCACAGATACCCCCTGGGAGGGGTTATCACCTGTGGACATCATCCGTTTAGGAATACTGGCAGAAAGAAAGTGGAGATTTATAAATGAGTTTTCAGAACTTTGTGGCTCCTCCTCCTGCCCAGGGCTCCATTGCTTCCTTCATGTTATAAGAACACCCACCAAGCTGTGCTGAATAGGAGGAAAGGGGGGCGTGTCCTGAAATGTGTGGTGTCAGCACCAGGGAGGACAGGCAGGGCCAGACACCCAGCAGGGACCACGGACGGTGGGGAGTACACCACAGCACCAGGGGCATGAGCGAGCCAGGATGTATCAGGCAGCTGTCAACAGCTGAGGGGTGGGATCACATGTCCCGTGGGTGATCTGAGTAGTTACAATCCTCCCTGTCTAGAAACAGCCTGTCACCTTGCTGTCAAAGGGTGCCAAGCTGAGAAGAGGCTGGCAGAGAGAGGGGGTGAGAGGGGATGTTGAGCCTCCAGGGTAAGGTAATCCACCATTGGAATCATGGGCCCTGTCCCACCATCGTGAAGGACAGAGAGAAGCCAACAAAAGCCAGTGAGCAGCTTGGACCCAGCTGCTGGGCATTAGAGGGGAGCCATGCTGGCTGGTGCTGACACTAGATCTGGGTTTAGGGTGCCCCTGGGATGGTACTTTGGGGCTAGGATTTGGCAGGACTAAGCAATGGGTGGTTCTGGAGCAGTCATGAGCTACCAGAGAAGAGGCCCGTGGGTGCTGCCAGTTCCTCAGTCAGGTGTGGTCTTTGTAAGAAGAGCTGCACCATTCCAGGTGCCCCTTCAGAAAGGCCAGAGAGCATGGGTAGGCACTGGCTCATAACCCTGAAGTTTTGGGTACTGCTCTTGCACCCGCCATACCCAGCTGGCTGTGGCCAGCGCTCACGACCTCTGCGTTTCGTGTTCTGCGTCTAGAAAGGGGAGGTTGGAACAGGGGACACACAGCCCCCTCCAGCCACACCCCTCAGCTGAGCTGCTGGGAGGAGCAGATTTGCGGTTCATTTCCTAACCCTCCCAGACTCAGAGTATCAGATGTTGGTTGGTTTTTGTCTTGAACGTGGCTCACTTTCTTTCACGGTTGCTTCTCAGTCATCTGAAAGGTACAATAGGGAATCTCCCTTAACTTGGGCTGCCCAAATACTGCTACCCTTGTGGTTGCGTTTGGGGGAGAAGAATATGAATAAATTAATTGTGTTGCAAAGAATTCATAGTTGGGCAACAGCTGACTGTGTTTTGTGCTATAAACGTAGTTAACAATAGCAGCAGCCACCTCACTCCCCATCCCTTACCCTTACCCTATTTTGAGAGCGCTCATTCAGCTGGTAATTGAGCGCAGCAGCTGGTTGTGCCCGTGCCAGATGGTGCTTAGGCATTAATATTACAACACTATAACTTCCAGCCATTCTTTCATTCTTTTTTTTAACTGCAGTGGTGTTTTCCTAAGTAATTTCTCTAGTAAATTAGGTAATTACTTTTATTTAAACTCAAGAGTCATTATACTGAATGTTCAGCGTTTTCTTTACATAAAAGTTCAAGAGGAAAGTGTTGTTTTTTTTTAACCAGATATCAAAGCAATTTCATGAGATTCGCTAATTGAGGTGAGATTTTAGTGGAGAAGCAAGTGGGTGAAGAGTTTATTGCTCGGGTTTGTGGAACAAACTGGGGAGGTTGAGCTGCGGTGCCGGCTTCCAGGGGCCACATGCAAATTCACCTTCCTTGGCAGGAATAGTTGGGTTTTCTGCTTAATAATGACTCCCCTCACCTTCTGTGTTTATTTTCTTTGGCTCTGAAATCATTTCTGTTCCGTGTAGATCACTGAAATCTGTTTCTCTCAGCCGCACAGGGCACTGGAATATCTTTGGGAAAAGGCAGGTGATCATTGGCCCAATTAGCAGTGGTTCATTTAAATACTAGTAACTGATGTTCTTTCTGGGAGTGGGCGATGAGGGATGCCCTGGCCCAGCAGCTTCACTGTCCAGGTTCACTGCTCCTCTTGATGTCCTTGCCACAGAGCCAACCACCTCTGGCCATTCGGTCCATCTTTCTTTTTGGCAGTTGGGTTTTCTGGGACCACAGATGTAGGTAGAGAGTAGCAGCCACCACTGCCAGTAACCAGGAGATCTTTCAGGCAGTGTTTCTTCCTTCGTGGGCAGGGAACGTGGCCATCAAAGCTACATGAGTAATTCTAGGTTCTTCCCATGGGCCACCATTTTCAGTGGAACCTTCACGAATGTGTCATGGCCATCTTTGATCTCTCAGTCCTTTGGAATCAGCGTTGGCTGATCATCGTGCTACTGAAACCTTCAACAATAGTTGAAGATGCTAGGCTGTGAGGCGCTGGAGACGGTGATGAGGAAGCAACATCCATAATGCATTTGTTTTGTGCAGGGCCCTCCCTGTGCTAAATGCTCAGGGTCTTATAATTTAGTTCCCACAGCAGCCTGTAGAGATGGGCTTTAACAGACCTGGCCACACACTGTATGTAGCAGACCAGGGTTCAAATCCATCCCTTTGAATTGACATCTTTTACAGGCGCTCATATGTAGCCTAATACCAGTTTTTAATAACTGCCAAGACTATAGGGAGCTGTCTCCTCACCTCCACTCCCTCCCGGCCCTCCCCCTCCTCATCCCGTGGCCCACTGTTATCAAGACAGTGCCCAAGTAATCTAAAGAATATGAGCTGAAAGTCAGATGAAGAAATTAAGCGAAAAAAAGAAAACACATTTCTTGACAGGGTTAAAATGTTAGGGTGTGTTTAAAAGAGCAAACTCAGACCTTCTGTGACTTTATGACTTAAACACACACAAAAGCAGAAAACACGAATAGCTGATGCATATTATGGTTTATGGCAAAACAATTAAAATAGTTGAGGTGGTGCCATCCTGCCGTCGTTTCTGAAATACTTCAGCGTATTGGCAGGTTTCCCAACTTGCCATGATTTATACTCGGCTTTTAATTCTTAGCAAGTTAAACTTTTGAAATTCTGGATTTTTCTCCACACTTAAAAATAAAAGCCCCTGCATATCATGAACACTCAGTAAATGCGGATTTCTCCCTTTTCCTCTCAGTCAAACTAGGGTTCTTTCAGCAGAGGGAGGGGTATTGGGAAACAGTTTCAAATGTCAGTTAGAAATTAATCTCAAAGAGGCGTGACTTTTTTGGAACACATTTAGATTTTCCAGAACCAAAAATACTCTTTAAAAAAAAAAAAAGCTTGTCCTCAGGTTAAGGAAGAGATGAGGGGAAAGAGTAGGGAAGAGTAGAATGCTGACTAACAGAGTGAGGTGCTTGGTCCCTGAGGGAGCAGGGTGTAGAACGCTCCTTAGTCCACTTTGAAAACCTGTTGTTTGGAAGATTTTAAATGTGTGTAAAAATAGAATGAGCCCTCCAGGACCACACCACCCAGTTTTAGCGACTACATATTCATGGTGAATCTTGTTTGACCACTTCCTGTGGCTCATTTGTGTGGAAGGAAACGGAACAGTTCCATCCACCAATCCAGGAGATACTTCTGACATTTAAGAAGCATCAAAAGATCTTGAGGAGAAGTCTGGGCGTGGTGGCCCAAGCCTTTAATCCCAGCACTTGGGAGGCAGAAGCAGGCGGATCTCTGTGAGTTCAAGGCCAGACAGGGCTACAGAGTGAGACCGGTTCAGAGGGGGAAATAAAAAGATGGTTAGAAGCGTCCCAGTGCTTAGATGGTTTAGGAACACCACTCTGAGAGCAGTGTACGTGTTGGGCTGCTGGGAGAGAACCCAGCAATAGAACATGAAATGATGCTTTGGGTTGTTTATTCTAAACATGTTTACTGAGTCCCTAATCTGAGGCCTTTTAGACCTTAATGGCACAATGTTTCTCACTCAGAATAGCGTCCACCTAGGACTGGATAACTCTGATGTGGGTGCTCTAGAGTATTTAGCATCATCCTTCATTTCTCCCCAGTAGATGCCGGGGTTCACCCCCAACCCCCTTGTGACAACCCAGTATGATTCTAGAAGTCTCCATATTTCCAAAGAGCTCCCCTCCTCGGTGAGAAGCATTGCCTAGCAGCAGAGTGCAGAAAAGTTAACAGACCAGTGCAAGGCATGTCATAAATACTGAAACGAGCCCAGAGAAAGGGTCAGAATCAGCAAAGTAAGGAGAAGAAAAACAAAACAAAACAACACAAAAAATGGTCTTGAATAGCCGCACAAAGTCGTCCCCACCCCCATCCCCACCCCCATCCCCCACCCCAGTGTGTGCCCATTTGATACTTTGTTTCTTTGTGGGCCTTCTCAGGCCTGCGGTGTTTACAAGAACTGAATTAAAATGGGATGCCAAAAGCTGTGGTCAGTTACTCATGCATAACCTACCCCAGACATGCCGGTTTGTGAGAGCTATGCCTGACAATCTGAAGAGGGAGATTTTGGTTCTAGAGGTAAACCAAAATTTGTTCAGAGTGTATGAAAAGATTTGATCCAGAATGTTGATTATAGTGTATTCTTTCTGAAAAAAAAAATCTACTGTTTAAATTCTCTTTACAGCAATAATCTAGGATTCCTTCCTAACAGTCTTTTCCCTAAGTAAATACGGCTGCTCTTTTCCTTTTAGCAGGCCGGTTCAGTTGTAGGGCTCTGGAAGAGATGATGCTATTTTTGTTATACTTGGGGTTATGGGGAGTTGGGGAACAAGAAATGTTAGAGAATAAATCCTGGCTCCTCAGCTTTGCGGTGTGGGTTTGTCTCTGCGCGGATGGTCACAAAGAGACTTGACATAAGGAAATGAGGCTTGGATGTTTCTGTAGAGCTCTCTGGGAGGGCCCTATTTGAGGTGAGAGGAGAGCATTAGATCACAACCTAAGTCCATTAAGAATTTTTAAACAATACCATCCATCACCAAGGCCTTGCTGTAAACCTAAATTCTTACATGTGAGGTCTCCCTCTGGGAGAATCATTCTTTTTAAACCACTTGGGATTCTGAGTGACAAAATGTAACCGCAGGCGGAAGGCTGGATGGAGCTCTTCCCAGAAGTGTGTACACTTTGTGTATGGTGCACATGATGAGACCTCCAAATGCCTTTGCACTTGGTTCAGTGGATCAGACTGGTACTTCTTGAGAAGTGGGTGGATTTTGTGGTTAGAGACTCCCACTTCATAGAGTTCTTAGGGGTGTGAGGTAAGAGACGTAGACTTCTTGTCTACCTTAATGTATTACACAAATCAACAAATGCTAGTGTGATTTCTGCTGCTGATAAGCTGATACCCTGGAAAGTGCATTTTAGGCATGCTCTCTGCCAACTATGCTGCATCCCCAGCCAGAAAATGCATCTTTAAAAAGTGCATTTTATCATTTTATACGTGTGGCATTTAGCCATCATGTTTATCTGTGCACCACTTGCCTGTCCGGTGTTCTCAGAGACCAGAAGAAAGCATGTGATCCCTAAAACCAGAGTTGCAGATAATTGTGAGCCGCCATGTAGGTGCTGGAAATCAAATCCAGAAGTGATGGAAGGACAGCCAGGGTTCTTAACCCCTGAGCCATCCCTCCAGCTCCTAGAAAGCGTATTTTATAGTTAAGGAGTGTGAGTTCTGCATACTAAGTTGTGTCATTTTTTTTCTAAGACTGTGCTCCAGCTTCATTTCTGTTGCTGTAATAAAATATCCAAACAAAAACCGTCACGTAGAAGAGGAGGGGTTCACTTAGCTTGTGATCCTAACTTAGTCTATTGCTGGGAAGAACTCAGAGCAGGAACTTCCAGCCTCGAGTCAGACCACACCCTCGGTCAGGAGCAGAGAGAAGTGTGTGTATACCTGCCCTTTGCTTGCTGATGCTCAGCTTTGTTTCTCCAGTCCTGTGCAAATGCAGGACCCTTGTCTTGGGAATAGTGCCTCCCACACTGGGCTGGGTCTTCCCACATCCATCAGGATAGCCCCCTACAGACATGCTTACAGACCACCCAACAGACAGTCCCTCCGTGAGACTCTCTTCCCAGGCAATAACAGTCAGAGCAAACGGTCACAGACAGGTTCTCATTATGTGGTTCAAACTGGCCTGATGCTACTGTGTGCCCAAGCCAGCCTTGAACTCATGGCCAGACTGCTCCCACCTCCCAGGTGTTGGGATTATAGGTTATATACTGTGCCTGGCTTCTGAATTAATTTTTAAAAATACCTTAATTTTCTTAGTAATTGTATTGATGTATATAACTTGAATGTATCCTCATCAAAGGGCCACCATGATGCTCAGATTCAGGGATCTGTACGGTTGCTGATTACTTCTTCAGAACTGAACTTGGTCCAATTGAGATGATTAACCCTGAGAACTTAGAATCCCATCTCCTTTCACACTGTCAACCTTATTATTTATTTTTATTTTTGTAAAGACCAACTTGAATTATTTTGGTCTAAATTTCACAAGTTCTTTTTCTGTTTTGCTATAAATTCAGAGACCAAGTGGGTCCTTCTTTTTGAATGACGATGAAGCTGAAACCGAGAGGCACCGAGCACATACCACTTTTAAAATTCAAGAGAAAGGCGGTGTCTGAACCAGGGGTTCTTCATACTTTTTCTATAAAAAGCTGGATAGATAGTGTATTTGGTTTGGGGGTCTATCCAGCCGCTGTCTCAAGTGTCCGGTTCTACTGCTGTGGCAGGAAAATGGCTGTAGATCATATGTACTGAGCACAACCACGGAACACTGCTTATAGGACAAACCTGAACTTTATATAATTTTCACCTCATGCAATATTCTTCTTTTGCTGTCTTAAATAAATCATTTCAAATTACAGTTTCCCATCTCAGGCCACAGTGTCCTCACCCTAGTTGAAACTCCTCTCACTGTGGAGAGCAGGAAGTACTGTGCACAAGCAGTTACTAAATCAGAGTTTCCCTAGCTAAGGACAGGGACACCCCCACCCCACCCCCTGGAGCCCATGAATCAGGAGTCAGAAATTGTGGTTCAGCCCTTTCCCTATGCTTCCCAGATGTGATCTTGGGCTGGTCACAGGATATCAGAATCTCAGGCCGCTCATTTGTAAAATAGTAATCGCAAATTCTTTTCCTGACTGCCTCAAAGGACTGGGTTTAGCATCCTTTAAAACCTTGGCCTTGCGGCATTATAAGACCATGAAGCATTACAGAAGCATTGACGCACATAAGTATTTTGGTTGTCTTATTTCTTGTTTCCTCCATTTTCCAAAAGGGTGTCAGCATTTGAGTCACCCTTCACCAAGCATTTCTGGAAGCCTGATTCTATGCCACTCTGAGGCTTCCTCTAAAGGCAAGACAAGAAAAATGTTGGGACCCTCCACACCCCCTGCTACTCTAGCAGGTTAGAATGTGACATGTGTAACAGAGAAGGGGTGGGATGAGCAATTGTGGGAGAAGTCAGCCCTGAGGGAGACAACCCGGGCCAGCAAAACAGAAATGAGCTTTTAAAGTGTGATGTAGCAGGGACAGCAAGGAGCCAGTGGGGACAGTAAATAAGGAGCCACCAGCACCCGCGAGGGACCTGGGAAGGGGAGTTAAACAGACTGGGTTTGTTTTTCTCTGTACACACGAAGGGTAGTCACTGGGGGACTCTGGAGAACTCACTTTGGGGGATTGTGTAGGAGAGAACGTTTGGAGCATGATGCCGAGAGGGAGAATCTGGCAAGTAGACAAGTGGAGAAGAACTGAACGCTGTGCTTAAGGAGATAAGAAATGATGTTACGAAGCCGTAGATTTTTTCCCCCAAGACAGGGTCTCACTGTGTAGCTCTGGCTGTCCTGAAACCCTGGTCACTATGTAGACCAGACTTGGCCTCAAACCCACAGAGTCCGCCTGCCTCTGCCTTCCAAGTGCTAGGATTAAAGACTTGTGCCACTGTGCCCGACTGAAAGCTGTAGATTCTTAAAAGAATATTTAAAAAGGGGAACAATGTTGTGAATATACTGGAGAATCGTGGTATTTGTGTAAGTAACTATAAAGATGAATACATGTGCACTGTCAGATACAAAGTCCTTACACTGAGGAGCTTGCCTTCAGTTTTCCTTCAAATTGGAGAGCCTCTGTAATTGGCCATTAGCAAAATACAATGCCTAAAGTTTCTGAGATGTGCTTTTGATGTGTTAAGAGGAACGTTGGCAGTGGTTTCACACACTATTTATTAGTTCGGGGCTGGAGAGATGGCTCAGCAGTTAGGAGTACTGGCTGCTCTTCCAGAGGACCAGAGTTCAGTTCCCAGCTCCCAAGGTAGGTGGCTCACAACTACTCCAGCTCCAGGAGATCCAACACCCTCTTCTGGCCTCTAGTAGCACACACACACAGACACAGACACACACACACACATACACACACACACACACACACACACACACACACACACACACACACACACACAAGTATTTATTAACAGATAGAAAAATGACCTGATCAGAGTCTGATGATTCCTTGTGTAAATGGAATGCATTGTGCTTTTGTTTCAGAAAATGTTCCAAACACTAAGGAGTCCAATCCAGTTCCTCCTCCTCCACGTAAGTCTTTGTGCAACTATTTCCAAACAATGCCTCTGGGCTTTTCTAAGAATGTGTTGGTTGTGGAAGACTTGCCAAGCTGAACTGATAAGGAGAGCTCTGGGCTCCTTCCCACTGCCCCTTTCCTCTGCCCTTCCTTCATTCTCTTTCCTTTTTCTGTGGTCTCTACCTTTGCCGTATTAAAATCCTAATTTGTTGACACACTGAAACGTGTAGCCTGAGTGTGATGGCTACAACCTCACATTGTCAAGTTAATTATTTTCGTGCTTTTTCCTGTTGTGCTGTGAGAGTGTTTGCTTCAAGTTCCCAAGGATGATTCCCTGCTCAGAGAAGTGCTGCACAGGAAACAGCACCATGAACTCAAGTTGTTGAGAGCCAGGAGAGCAAACAAGAGAGAATTCAATTCAATACCACTGGTACAGAGCGATGAGTTGGGAGTCTCGTAGGCCCCTGTCATTTTGTATATATTTAAGTGAGTTTTCGTGGTTATCATTGGCACTGAAGCAGGGTTCCCCCTTGGCTTCTAGCCGCCCACCCAAAGTTCTTTTAGATGCTGTGTGAGGATAATGTGTTGTTTTCATCCCTGGGACTCCCGGGGCTAGTTTCCAGTGCTGACCCAAGACATACATACACAGCATTCTTTTCTTTTCTTTCTTTTCTTCTCTCTCTCTCTCTCTCTCTCTCTCTCTCTCTCTCTCTCTCTCTCTCTGTTGTTGTTGGTTGGTTTTCTTTTTGTTTTGTTTTGTTTTTTCAAGACAGGGTTTCTCTATGTAGCCTTGGTTGTCCTGGAACTCACTCTATATAGATCAGGCTGGCCTTGAACTCAGAGATCCACCTGCCTCCACCTCTGAGTGCTGGATACAAGTCATTCTTTATAGTACTTTTACAGAAAGCCCCTTTAATGTCCTAAGTGGTTTATTTCCAGAAGATTATGGAATACGAGTACCACAAACTCAGAAACAGACACCGTAGAGACATTCTTTCATACCCATTGAGCTGGTTTTCATAAAAGACATTTCTCTACCTTTGGAATTTCAGAATGTTTTTACTAAAAAAATTTATCATCCATCTGTCTTTGCATTTATAGGCATAAGAAGGATCACTGCCTTTTTGCATCTGTCCTGTGGACTTAAGCGCAGGGGATGGTCTGTCATTCTAACTTCTACCAGGCTGTTCCTGGTTTCTAGTTCCTTCCCGGGACTGCTCATCTGTCGTAATAACTCATCTTGTGTTACCTCTTATCTGTGGTGGGTGGAGCCACCCTCATTTTCCCAGAATGTAAGTGAACACACCAGTAGGCGTGTAGCTGGAGGAGCTAGGGGCCTTGCTTCCTTCCATCAGGAGATGCTTAACAGAGTCCTTTGAGGGGTCACATTTGCATATAACTAAATCTTTTGTGTCGTGTGAATTCCAAAGCAAAGGGATTCCATTTCTAGAATGATCAGCTAGTGTTGCTTCCAAATGAAGTGGAAAGAAAGTATGTTTAGGTCATGGAGAGAGGTAGGTTGTACCTTCAATTTACATATATCTTTATACAGAGATCTTTATTTTACCAGACACTTCCTTACAAACTGTCGTAACTCAAAGATGGTTCTTCTTCAATGGAAGGAAATATCAGATTTCTGTGAATTGAAATCAGTTGCAAATATAAAAAATCTCTGCCAAGCAGAGGAACAATTAGTTCTTTTATCTGTTTTGCTGACTGTAAAACTGACATGGCAACCCACTGGGAAGTAATTTTCTTTGTGGAAAGATGGGGGTTGGAGAGGTGTCCAACAGCAGGCTGTTTAAAATGAGGCAGTTCTTCAGGGTTCTGATGCACAAGAATCATTCATTCTGTTCTCTTTCTTTTTTCTCATTCCCTTTCATCTTTCATATTCTGTAAGTGTTCACAAAAACATTGCAGAGGACGCTAAGGCTATGATGTCTGTACTGAGTGAGCCTCGTTGTTTGGAAATACGCAATGAGCAAGAAGCAATGAGTCTGGTTTTGATGATGGAAGTTCACCCCCCCCCCCCCCCCCCCCCCCCCCCCCCCCCCACCCCGCTCCCCCTTAGTTGGCCAGGAATTCACTATGTAGGCCAGGCTGGCCTTGAACTCATATTGATCTGTCTACTCCTGTCTCTCACTGTTGGGATTAAGGGCATGCCCCACCACGTCTGTTACTTTACCTTCTTAAGCACCTGTGAATTTGCAAGTTAACTAGGTTCTGAGACCAGGACAATGAGACCACAGATTTAAAGTATCACAAAATTTATAAGTCTTATTTTAAAAAATGACTTTTTGGAGAATTGGAGAGATTTTTCAGTAATTAAGAGCACTTGTTGCTCTTGCAGAGGACCCAGGTTCAATTCCCAGCACCTACACAGTGACTCATAGCCATCTGTAACCCCCGTTCTAGGATAGGAGACCCTCAGGCACACCCCTGGTGCATATACATGCACTCAAGCGAAAGAGTCATACAAATAAGGTAAAATAAAACTGAATTTTTTATTAAAAAAGTGTTTCCTCAGACTAAATCACTAACAGAATATTTAAAAGCCCAAACGATCCATCTTTTCCTTTGTCAGAAAATTTGCAATTAACAAAATGTAGAGTTCAGTGTAACCTTTATTACAGTGTCTGAATTTACAGCTAGTCAGCACCCAGGCTTTATATCCATGCTCATAAAGTAAGAATAAAATTGAAGTGTGTAAGGCTGACTTACATAAAGTATATGTTTCTGTTTCCCTCTTTTTAGAGATTTTCATTGGTCTGGACACGCTAACCGTGATGGGCATTGCGTTTGCGGCGTTTGTGATCGGAGCACTCTTGACGGGGGCCTTGTGGTACATCTATTCCCACACAGGTCAGTGTGACTGCTTACTCTCAGCTGGCGCATATCTGGGCACTGGCCACATAACAGACATTTGGCAATTTTGTTGGATGGATGAAATAATAAGCTAAAAATATAACTTTGGCCTAAGTGATGCTTAGGAAAGAGATGTGTATCCTATATTAATTCATTTACAGTGTTGGTGATGTTCAGCTTCTAATAAAGCTATGTTGTCTTAGAATTTAAAGGAAGTTTGTGTAGGACTAACTAGAAAACATCCCTCCAAAGAAAAGGACTTTGGAATAAACTGAGCATTACCCAGGATGTGAGAAGAGAAGCCAGTTGCTTATTCCTCAGATGCCAGGCCATTGAATGCCCGCCCGCCCACGTCCCCGTCAGTGACTCTAAACCACCATCCCCTGGTCTCTAACTCATACAGTCTTTGATAAACAAGTTTCTCCTAAGTTTACAAAGTTTAGAATTTCAAAATATATTTTTATGACTAGAAAAACGTAAAAAGTGCAACAAAAAATTTAAAGCTATGTTCTTCCATCCCCACCTTCAGCCAGCCCCAAGGCTGAGCCTGTTCAGAAGCCAATACAGAACACAGG
>CABHPH010095504.1:0-19374 GCA_902168325.1 Peromyscus nudipes
ACATACATACATACATACATACATACATACATACATACAAACGTACGTACGTATGTACGTACGTACATATATACATACATCGAGAGAGACAGAGACAAAGACAGAGAGACAGAGACAGAGGGAGAAGGAGAGACAAGACTCTTTAGAAAGCTATTACTCATCTCTTACATCTTATCTCTCAGTTTTCATTATCCTTAGTGTACTTTGGAATATACACTTCATACCTGACCACAAGGTGCAGAATCTGTTAGGATATGGAAGACTGATTCTATTCTTGTGTGTGTGGGTGAATGCCTAGATGTGCAAGTGTGAATGTGTATGCAGGGGCGTGCACATGGAGGCCAGAGGTTGATGTCTGTTGTCTTCCTCTGTCACTCTTCATCTTTTTTTTTTTCGGACTTAGAATCTCAATGAACCCAGCCATCTAGGCAGGCTAGTGGGCCAGAGAGATCCAGGGCTCTACCCATCCACATCTTGCTAGCACTGGGATAAGGGATACCTACTTCTGTTCCTGACTTTTTATGTGAGTTCTAGGAATCTGATAGCAAACACTGTGTTGACTGGGCCATCTCCCATCCCTGAAGGCCATTCCCTGACCTTAAAATTGCAGGGTTTGGTGGCCTATACCTTTGATCCCAGCACTCTGGAAGGCAGAGGCAGGTGGATCTATTAACTCGAGGCCAGCAAGATGCAGGATAGTACAGATATATACTGAGGATATGTCTCATAGAACAAAAATCAAATCAAACAATGGAACCTACAAGATATAAAGGGGTCTGCTGTGTATTTGTCACTGGGCCCCAGAGCCAATGAATCGTCTTTTTGTGGCAAAGGACCAGAGGAGAAAACACCCATTTCCGTGGCAACAATTTTTACTTGGTATTGAAATAATATGTTGGTTTGAGTAGCCAGAGCATCTATTAGTGCTGGAACAGCTAACTTTTATAGAGCAGCAAATTGGCTTGGCATCTATTCGTAACTCAGCCCTGATGTGGGATAATTACATTTGAGCAATTAGTGGGCCTGGTCTCCCATGAGTAGCAGTTGTGAAATGATGTGGCCAAACATCTCAGGAGGCCAAGTTTATTTTGTGTTTGGACAAATGGTATATGGTCTTGATTTCCCATTAAAAGATCTTTTTTTAAAGTCTTCCCATTTTATTTATAATGGAAAATCCACTTGATCCAAATAGCCAGAACCAAAGCACAAGGCACAGCCATAACAGAGGCCCAGTACGCCACCATGCAGAGAATGTTAGGCCCTTGATTGCAGAGGTGGTAACTATCCTCTGAGCTGAGTGTCTTTGATGGCTTTGCAGAAGGGCATAACTCCAAGGACTCAGAAGAACATGAGAGGGTGGAGAGAGACCCTTGGTATTTAGTAAACAGCCCAAAGGCATCCAAGTGGTCCTAAATGCTTGCCGCTGAGGATGGAAAAGGGCAGTAGGCATGGTGAATTCTCTTATATGCTAGGGTTAGTAATTACATATGAAACTATAGTCTGTCAAGCACAGATCCCTTGGGATACTACACACAGACACCGAAAGACAGACCCATATGTGTGCGCGCACGCACACACACACACACACACACACACACACACACACACACAGAGTTCCATACCTAATGAAATTTGAAAGCATTACCTGCTTCCCCTTCTCCTTAGAGACTCATTGTGCATAATAACCTGTGGAAGGGTCAGAGAACTGTCGAGAAACCTGGAACCTTCTTTGACTTGGTATTTCTCCTCGGGAAGCACTAAGCCTAACATAGCCCATACTGCAATTGCTGCATCCTAAGGTTTCTGCTGGCAGCTCTTGGCATAGCCTGCTGAAACTGAAGGGACATAAACACCCTAGTCTACATAAGTCTATGTTTTTCCCCGGGATGGTTTTAGTGGCTTAATGTTTTGTTGAATCAAATTCTGCAGAATCCTGCAGTGAGATTTCTATAGCTCCTGCTTGGATCCAAAGGTTGTGTGGAAAAGGGGCTCATCCTGGTCATGTTGGTCTCTAAAGCCCATACTTTTACCTTGGAGTCAGTCTGCTTACTGTGAACCAATTTAAACCTCTCTGTAGGACACACCAGTGACTGGCGATTTTCACCATCTCTTAGGATACTCACTTCCCTGTCTGTAGAAATAATAAGGAGGAGAGAGGATGGTGGGAGGGAGGGCTAAAGTTCTTGTGGAAGTGAGGGAAGATTCTCGGGGATTCATGTGACCTTCTGTGATTCTTGTCTCTCTGTCACCCACCCTTCTGCTACTCAAGCCCCGGGAGATGTTATGTTTGGACATTGGTTAAAAATGCTCGTTAAAGGTCAAAGGCCATTCACCGTCTAAGGATGGGGAAAGGGCGGCTGCGAATGACATGGCCTATCCTTTCTCCCTGAAGCCTTTCCGGTGGAGCTGAGCTCTTCTCAAGGTCGTTTGCAAAGCAAAGCAGCCTTGGTGAAATGGTGTCTTTGCTGTTCTCTCTCCTGTAGGAAGTTGGGAGCCACACAGATGAGATGCCTTGAGCAAAGTCCCAAACAGCCAGGGCCTTTGTTTCTTTCTCTGACCATTCTGGTTTTCATATTCTCAAATTTGAATGCTCAAATTAGACTCGGAATGACCTTTAGCATGGGTTGCCTGTCAGACAGAACCCATTTCCCCTGCCATCCCCAGGGACTGGACCCTGCCTTTGATGCCAAGTCACCATGGTACACCACAGTGACCCAACACCCCAGGCTCTGAGTCACTCACCCCCACCCCAGACAAGTGGCATCTTCTCTAATCACTGTTGGGGAACCTGTTCTGATTGGTTCCCACAGTCTAGACCCTCGTCCAGACTAGGAGGAGGTTCACAGCTCTGACAAGGCCTCGGGGTCAGAAGTTGGGCCAGGGAAATGGAACAAGAGATGAGCAGGGACCTGGAAGACAGTGGCTGGATGAAGCAGAGCAGGCAGGAGCCAATGAGATGGGGAAACATGGGCCCATTTACTGCCGGCAAGGGCAGGGGAGGCCAGGAGGAAGGAGAGGCCAGGAGACTGGCAGAGAGAGGGAGAAGCTGGGTGGATGAAGGAGAGTCGGGATTGACCAAGTTCCCCTGCCAAGGGGAGAGGGCAGCTGTGGCATGTGTAGGTCTGAGGGGCCTGAAGCCTATTTGGAACACAAAACTAGTTGCTGAGGTCGTTATGCACTTGGAATAAAAAAACAAAACAAATTACAGATTTGTTAAAAGTCATCGGATGCTAGACTTAAAAAAAAATCCAGAGAAGTCACAATGGAATTCAATACCTAGTATCTGCAATACTTCTATACTCTCAGATTTTTAATTTTTTATACGACATTTTGCCTCTTCATTTGATGATAATTGGAAAGTCCTTTTAGGATGGAGAGGGTGAAAACACACTTCCTTCACCACCCCTAGGCGACAAATTTGAGTTTATTATTGATAATTAGAATACAAGCTAGTTATGTTTGCAACTTCCCACAGACCAGAATCTCTCTATGTGTATTTCAAATATTGACCTTTCTTTATTACCCGCATACTGCTGATACTGTTGTTATCGATTGTATTTATATTTTGATATGACCTATGACCTTTAACCTTGGTGTCACAACCTGACCTAAGTTAACACAACAAATGTGAGCTTCATTGCCGGAAGCCAGTACTTTGCAATAGCAATAACATAGCTGTTATCAAAAATGACTTAGGGCTACAAACATGTATCTCTTTAAGTCTAATTGTATCTCTAATTTAGCTTCCCATTCAATAATGTCTCCTAAACTCCCAAAGCTACTCCAGAGTCACCTGATCTAATGGAAGCATAATGGAGACCCCTAGTGGAAAGAGACATTGGTCTTAACCCATCACATCTCAATCAGCTTATGTTTACAATGTTTACCGTGGTGGTTTGAATGAAAATGGCCCCCATAGGCTCGTAGGGAGTGGCTCCATTTGAAAATATTAGGACTTGTGGCCTTGTTGGAGGAAGTGTATCGCTAGGGGTGGCCTTTCAGGTTTCAGATGCTCAAGCCAGGACCAGTGTCTTTCACTCTCTCTCTTCCTGCTGCCTGCCAATCCAAATGTAGAATTCTTGGCTCCTTCTCTTTTGCCATGTCTGCCTGCACACCGCCATGCTTCCCGCCATGACAATAATAGACTAAACCTCTGAACCTCTAAGCCAGCCTCAATTAAATAGTTCCCTTTATAAGAGTCACTGTGGTCATGGTGTCTCTTAACAGCAATAGAAACTAACTAAGGCATTTACCATACCAAAAAGGTGTGCAAACACTTGAAACCTGGATTGTGAGGTCGGTGAGTATCACAGTGAAATCCTCTTTGATGGTCAGAGGGTTCCAGCTTCTCCCTAGACTAACCACTTATGAGAGCACAGATGACTTTTTTTCATAATTATGAAGTAATTAACTGACTAAGACTGAACCCTTTTGGCCTCTGTACTTTCTGAGGACATAGTAAGGATTAGTGATATCCTGCTGTCTCTAGGAACAAACACTTGGTACGCAGGAATTTGATGTCACGTGCTTCTGTTTGAGGAAACACCTGCTATAAACAGAAGGTTGCTGAAACTGCTCTGAATGGACTCTGTCCCAAATGGGGTAAACCCAGCTGACAGGGAACACACATGCCAGGTGGGCCTTGAGGGGCCACACTGAATGGACCACATGGGGTTCCACCAAGTTAAAGAGACTGTCTCACTACAGAAGAGGAAGTAGTGTGCAGCCTCTTGAAAAGGCTTCCGGCCACTTCCTCTCTGCTCTATCAGTCAAGCCTGTGGCCAGCCTATGCCTCTTCCGTGTCTACCCAGGTGGACTGTGAGCTTCTCCTGCTGCAAATTTTACTTGGACTCAGGAAGGTCTTCAAGTAAGGAGGGTGAGGGGTTGGGGAGGTGGCTCAGCTGGTGTGGTGCTTGCCACATGGGGACCTGAGTTCAGATCCCCAACACCCGTGAAAATGCTGGGTGTGTTGGCTCATACCTGGGGTAACAGGCCTGGGGAGGCAGAGATAGCTGAACCCCTAGAGCTTGCCTGCCAGTCCAAATAGACAGAATGATGAATGGCAGGTTCACTGAGGGAACTTGTTTGAAAACAGAACAAAAAGTGAAGTGGAGAATGATGGAGGGTGACACTGACTTGGACCTCTGGCCTCCACACCTGTGGGCACACCCACATGCGCAGGCACACAGCCAGGTACACACAAATATGTCACCTAGACATGCCCACAATTTTTAAAGTGAGGGGGATGAGATAGCGTCGTGGGTGTGGGAGGAGAAGTTAACCTTGGAGAAGGTTTTCATTGCACAGGAAAGGGCACTAACGTTCTCCAAGAAAAATCTAAATGAAACAAACAAGAAAACAGAAAAACACACCAAAGTCAAGCCAGGGGACCTTGTGCCTGTCATCCTGCTGCTGGGAGGCAGAGAGAGAATTCCTGGATTCTGCTGGCTAGCCAGTCTAGGCAGCCAGTGAGTCCCAGGTTCAGTGAGAGACCTTACCTCAAAAAAACAAGGTGGAGAGCAGTTAGTAAAAACTACCTCTGACCTCTACAGACACATATTCCCGTGTCTACACATATTACACACACTCACACACACACATACATGCTCAAATGCACTTGTGTCTACACACATGCATGCACACACACATATACACAAGTGCACCTGTGTCTACACATGAATGCACACACACATACACAAATGCACTTATGTCTACACACATGCACACACACATACAGAACAGTTAGTAATACATATACATTTGATTATTTTAAATATAGGAAATAAAAAACCACATATAGGTAATGAATATATCAAACTGTTAGCAGGGGTAATATTTCCATGATGATCTTACAGGTGTTTGTCATTTTTTTCTTTTTTATATCTCTCTACATTCAAGTTTTTATACAATTAATAATTATTTTCTGGATTTAATTAGTAGATATAGGTTTGCATTATTTTTTAAAGAATAAAGATATTTATTCTTTATATAAAAAAGAATTTTAAAGATAAAATGACCTTGAATTTTAGTAACAGATATTTTTTTCATTTGGCTTAGTGCTTTCAATTCAAGTGTCTTCTTTAGTAAGCAGGGGACCCCCTACACTAGAAGACACTAGACAAACTTCCACAAAAGATTCCACAATTGAGGGCATTTTCAGGGCGATCATCTGGTTGCCCAGGAGACTGGTGGCTTCTTGGTCCCCAACACCACGGAGGATAGGCCAGGGGCTCTGGCCTCTGTGAGTACCTCCTGAGGTCACACTCACTGTGGAACAGTCTGATGAGTCATGTCCCCTGGAGCAGGCAGTTCCCACATAGCCAGCGGAAGGAAGGAAAGGAAGGAAAATAAGGAATAATAGTGTGGCTGTGATCATGGCATGAAAAGGAACTTTCAGAATGTTGGACCAGGTGGCACATTCTAGATGCTGATCTTCTCTAAAAATATAAGATGCAGAATGTTGAGTCACACTTATTTATTTTCTGAGCCTTGGAATTGCCTATGAACAGGAGGCAACTAACTCTGGCAGACTCTCTGGAAACTTGACACAGAGTCTTGGGGTGGCATTAAAAATGTAACAGGGCATTTGACTCTCAGAGGAGAGCAGGGTACAGCCCCCATCCTCCCTTGCTGCTCCAGGTCAGCAAATGTAAGGTGCCAGGGGCTCTGTGGAAGCTGGGCCTTAGGGGATGAAGTCCCCAAGTACAGCATCCATCAGTCTCAGGTGGCTTCCAAGGACTTAGGAGCTTTGCATCTGGTTTTCGTGGTCAGATAATTTTTCAACCCTGCTGACAGGTATGTTGAAAGCTCACAACACTGAAAGCAGAAGAATCCAAATATACAGCAGGAAATCCCCCAAGTCCTGGGAGTGTCTGGACAGGCCTGTTTTAGACTATGTGAGAGGTCTAATATTGTCCTTCAGGAGCCACGGATCCTCGGACTCGATGTCCTGCTTTTCCCTCCCCGTACTCTCCTCTCTGCACCTTCCCTGAGCCCGGCTCCTGAAAAGGCAGCTGCTACAAGACTGTGGTGTCCATGTGTCCATGCTTTGACATGGTTGTTTTCATAAGGGTTTCCAAAAGACTCCGACTGAAGCCAGGGATCCTGTGTCCAACTCTAAGTCCAGTAAATTCATTTTGCAAGGACCTTTAAGCATCACTCTGGGCATGACAGCCGTGCTGATAACACCTGCTTTTGTGTTCCAGAAAAACACCTCCTATTCACACACATTTGCTCCCAGCACTGTAGTTACTGGGGTCTTTTCTCCCACACAAGCTCATCGAAGAGGGTAACATGCTTCGATTTGTCTGCTGCACTACTTCCCTGGGGATGGTGACCAAATCCATGGTAAGACACTGTGTAAGGGAGGAAGGATATATTTTGGCTCCAGATTTGAAGAGATACAGTCCATTGTGGCTAAGAAGATGTGGTGGCCAGTGTAGGAAGCCACTGATCACAGGGTGCTCATAATCCAGTAGTTAGTGCTCATTGTCAACACGACAGTATCTAGGTCACCAAGGTGACTCAAGAAACCTTTCCTCAAAAATCAAGGAAGAGTGATCACTTGGGAGTGGACCAAGCGCCCACTTCCAGGCATGTACACACATGAGCGATGCTGAATGGAGTCAGTATGCCGTATTTATACATACACATGTGTAGATCTATGTATCGCTAAAGAAGGAGAGATCATGAATTTTGGAGAGAATTGGGAGAGATGGGAAGAGTTGGAATGGGAAGAGGGAGAGGTAGCTATTACGTAAATACAGTACCTGTATATTATATTTTCTTAAAGTTTTAAATTGAAAAAAATAAAGAAGGATAGAATCAATAGATGAAGACCCCCCCATCCCCATATGTGCATGCACGCATGTGTATACACACAACCAATTGGTGATATGTCTGCAGGAAACACTGTGAGGGATTATGTCTATAAGGTTAGCCTGTTAGACGAACCCTAATAGGCTGTGAGGGGCTATCTTGATTACAGTAACTGATCTTAACTGTGGGCCAGGCCATTCCCTGGCAGGGCATCCAGGACTGGGTAAATGTGAACTGAGAAGTGGTAGCAAGCCTGCATCCATCTCTTCCTGTTTCCTGACTCTGGATGCCATATGACCAGTTGCTTCCAGATCTTGATGCCTTGATTTCCCCACCGTGATAGACTTGAACTGTGAGCTAAAAATAAGCCCTTTCTCCATTAAGTTCCTTTTGCCAGAGTACTTTATCACAGCAGCAGGAAAATAAACTAAGAGTCCATGCTGGCTGGCACGCCCCTTTCCTCTTTCTGTCCAGTTTGTAGCCCCAAGCCATAGGATAGAGCTACTCACACTCAAGGTGGGTTTCCCCTCCTCAGTGAAGACTCTCTGGGGTCAGCCATTCATGGACACCTTCATAGACATGCCCAGAGGCGTGGCTCCAAATCCACTCAGCTTGACAATGAATGTTAACTGTCACATTTCCCCCAGAGTGCTCAGCATGGAGCACTGCATGCAGCGGGCTGAGCCTGCATCCATACAACTATGAACTGGAGGCTGGCTGCCACTCCCTTGAGCACAGGGTAGTGATGAGGAGGGTGCCTCTTGCGGGTTCTAGATAGACAGCATCTCCATCATCACCTGTGCGGTGTTTCACACTTCCTGTCGCTTTCCATATTGGAAAATGGAGACACAGCCAGGTGAAAGGTCTGTCCTTGGGAAAAAAAGAAGCATCAGAGAATGAGCCAGTTCACTCTTGTCCTTCTCTGCAGCTCAGCATCTTTTCTTGACTGGTACCTTGAAGTGGATTTAACCTCAGCTTCTACTAAGTGCCACGATGATCCATCAACTTAAAAGCACTTCCCCTACTTATATTTATGGAGAGAACAGGCCTCTAGCTTAGTAGGGACTTGCCTCATTTGATCACCAGCCCCAAAGCTCCAAATTAGCTCAGCGGCTACGTTTCTGCCACCTCAGACCTTAAGTTCTTCTCTGTCTTACTGGTTATAGATCAGAGGTATTTGGGAAAGTGGTGAATAAAATATAAAAACATCCATCTGGTTTCCCCACAACGTTCCTTCCTGGATGTGTGAATCTGAGGAACCTTGAAACTTCTAGCCGTCACTGTTCTCATCTACACATGTGGATAAGATGATACACACCTTAGGAAGTTATTGTTTTATATTTTAAATGAAAACCGTTGGTAAGTACCTAGCACAGGGCACATGAGTACTCCGCGGACAGGGACACCACCATCACTGTCACGGTCCCACCATCTCCGTGGCCTCGAGGTTCCACAACCATTTCTGACGGTGCTGAGACAAAGACGTTATACCATGGCCTAGGCAGAGTCATAGGGTAGCATCTCTGTGTTGTATAGAGTTTGAAAATATACTTCGGCTTGCCAGGCAGATCTCTTGGTCCTTGGAAACAAAAACAAGTGTGGAGGGCAGTGAGAGGGCTCAGTGCAGTGCTTGACGTGCTGGAGTGAGGGCCTGGGGTCAGAACGCCAGCATCACCTTAAAGTCAGCTGCAGAAGCACACACCTGAAATCGAAACACCAGTGGGGGTGGGGTGGAGAAGGACTGGAGACAGGGGAATCCCTGGAGCTCATTGGCCAGCCTCCCTAGCTGAATCGATGAGCTCCAGATTCAGTAAGACCGTCCCCACCCCCCACACACAAAAAAGGTGGAGACAATCGAGGAAGATACCCAAAGTCAACCTTTGGCCTCCACATGCACACACAAACACCCTCACCCATCCCACTACCCGCTCACACACTATGAGCATCAGAGAAGGTGTTTCCAGAAATGTGTGCCTTGGCTTTCCAGCCTGTTGGTTCCGTGTTTTACCTGTCACACAAGGCAGGCGGGGCTTAGTGGCTGTGTTCTGAACTCCAGCTTTGTCTTACCAATAATGTATACAAAGTGACCTCAACCAAGGGCCTCGCCTCTTTGGAGTTCCGCATTCCTGTCTGGCAATTAGAAACCTAGATTGAACACTCTTGTCCACCATGGGCTCAGGAGCACGGTCTATATTTTGCTAAAACACATGGTCTGTTTTGTTTATGATGTACCTACTTCCCTTTTATTGTTCCTTTCCCTTTTTCCAATGAGAGGGCAGAGCAGGAGCCTTATCAAGAAAACCATGCCCCCTAGTGTTTTTCAGAACCTTGACTGTACTGGGGATAAGAAATGACTACCACTGAGCTTCCTGGGAGGCCATAAGGCCGGAGGTACAGATTTGCTCTGACTTGATGGGAATTTAAATGAGTTTATCTCGGAAAATTAAAATACTACGAGAAAGTAACACCAATACAAAGGCCCTATAAAATCATATAAGTATAGTAATCCAAGCCATGTGGAAAATTACTGGGGAAATATTAAATCTTACTTGGTAGAACATTTATTATTTATTTCAAAGGTGGTACCACTTTTTGCTGGAAAATAGCCTTTAAAAAACATTTATTTTATATATGTGTGAATGCTAGCATGTACATGTGTATACCACATGTGGGTGCCTGGTGTCCATAGAGTCAGAAGAGGGTGTCCCATTCCCTGGAGTTGGAGGGACAGGAGGCAGATGTGAGCTACCATGTGGGTTCTGGAACACAGGTCCTCGGCAAGAAAATCAAGTGCTTTTAACCACTGAGTAATCCCTCTAGCCACAAGAAATACAACCTTTTAATGTTTCAGCAGGACATTTATAAAACTGTTTAGAACATTTAAACAAGGTAAACTTCAGTATTTATCTAGTTATTATTTAATAAGGATTAATAAATAGTCTTTCTCAAAAGCACATTTTACTTTTTTTTTTAGTTTCTTATTTGCCTTGACATAACACAAAAGTATCAGTAAAACAGCTTCATTTTCTTCTGTATGCATCACTGAAAGTGGCAACTCATCCAGTCTGTGCCTTTTATCATATAGATAATAAAAGCCCAAACCTGGTGCTTTCTTTTCAAATTGAGAGCATTAGGCACTTTTCTGAAAGAAAAGGTGTGATAGTAAGCAATGACGATATTCAATAAAATATAAATACTAACTTACTGCCCGGCAGGCAGGCACTGACATGACCCACCCACTCACCTCATTTGACCCTTGTAACAACCAAATGGAGTACTACTATGTTAGTCCCACTTTGCAACTGGAGAAAATGGAGGTTGTATTGGTTAGTTTTTGTCAAATGGACACAAACTATTGTCATCTGGGAAGAGGGCACCTGATCTGAGGAATTGGCTCCATTGGGTTGCCCTGTGGGCATGCCTTTGGGGCATTTTCTTGATTAATGATTGACAGGGGAGGGCCCAGCACAGTGGGAAATTTTCCAATAATTTCCATCCATCTGGGCAGACTTATCTGTATCTGTTATAAATCTCAAATCAGAGCGCTGGTTTTGTTGATCTAATGGGAGGTATAAGAAAGCAGGCAGAGCAAACCCTGGGGAGCAGTGAGTGAGCAGCCCCCCTCCACGGTCACTACTTCTGTTCTTGCCTCTGGATTCCTGTCTCGGGTTCTTGCCTTGGCTTCCCCAGATGGTGGGCTATGACATGGAAGTGTAAACCAAATAAACCCTTTCCTTCCCAGTGTTCTTTTGGTCATGGTGGTTACCACAGCAACAGAAAGCTAACCAGGAGAGAGAAATAGAAAATCAAGTAGCTCTACCAAATTCAAAACATAGTAATCCCAGTGACCGTCTCATTAGACACCCATACACTAACTCACATTTGAGGAGATCTACACTGTAACTGATACCACTGGGTGCTTATGATTTTTGTTTGGTTATCAGCAGCAGCGGCTAGTAAGCAGCTTTGGTTTTGAAACTTTTTTTCTATCTACTGTGTGGAAAAATGAGGAGTAAAGAACTGGGGTGGGACACAAAGGTTGGGTTGTAACAGACTCCAGGGAAAGAGTGGATGCTGGCCCCTTTCAATGTGTGTCAGGTGTGGACCAGGTCTCTGTAGGGAGTTACAGCTTGAAGTTCAGCCGTGATGCTTCCTGAGCTAATGGGTCATTGTGCATGTATGTGCCAACGAAGAACCCAGCTCTAAGGAAGCGTTCTGTGAAGTCCTATAGGTGTGCATTTATAGTCTCTCCTATTCGCCATTCAAAGGACAAACACACACTGTAGCTGGAGCTATCTCCAGTCCCACCCGGGCCAGCGGCCACTCAGACTCAAACAAACACACAGACACTTATATTATTTAAACTGTTTGGCCTAATGGCTCAGGCTTCTTGTTATCTAGTTCTTACATCTTAAATTAACCCATTTCTATAAATCTATACCTTGCCACGTGGCTCGTGGCTTACTGGTACTTTACATCCTGCTCCTCAAGGCGGCAGCTGGCAGCGTCTCCTCCTCAGCTTTCCACTTCCCAGAATCCTCCTCTCTCTTTGTCCCACCTATACTTCCTGCCTGGCTACTGGCCAATCGGCACTTTATTTATTAACCAATCAGAGCAGCACATTCACAGCATAGAGAACATCCCACAGCAACGCACACTACATGAGCATCTGGTTTTGCGCTGTTGTTCAAGCATGGGTTTTTCATATGCACGTTCCCTTGTGTTTTACCATGGACAGCTGCTTGACCTGAGTCCATCATACTCACCAATTATAATTGGCTTAGTCATTTCCCTATTGTTAGAGCTTTGGATTGTTCCCTGCTAAAAATAAGGTTCCTATATTATTTCCAGACCGTTCTTAATTTGGAGGCAGTTTTCCTGATGTATATTACCCCAGAGTTCAATTCTGTGTCAAATGTGGGCAGCAGCATATTACATTTGCTGCCATGCTTTACTAGGGGTGCTTTCTAAAAAGAACAGCAATAAGCTGTGTGATCAGGAGTATTGAGCTCTTAGCAATCTGTTTTTCCCATTTACTCTACTATTTATTTATTATTGTTATAATAACAATATTTATGTTATTGTTGTGTGTATGCGTGTGGTTGTATATATACATGCAGAGGTCAGTGGTTGGTATCAAGTGTCACCCTCAATTTCATCTCCATTATGATGTTTATGATTATTAAAATGTATTTTTTTAAATTTCATAGATATAAACAATGTATCATAATCATATCTGCCTCCCATTTTCTCTCTCTCTCTAACTTCCCTGACCCCCTTCACCAATGTATCTCCCTTCCAGGTTCAAATCCTCTTTCTGAAAAAATAATCCACTGCATCTAATTGATGCCGCCATGTGTATATGTCTATAAGGTCATCCAACAGGCGCTGGCAACCTGCCAGAGGTTACCACCCAAAGAGAAGTGATTTTTCTTCCCCCAGCGGCCATCAGCTGACAGCAGCGCCTCAAAGAGGGTTGTGGCCTTGGGGGCTCCTCCTCTGTCCACCTTGGGTTTTTTGAGACAGGGTCTCTTACAGGACCAAGAACTTGTTGATGTTACTAGATTGTCTCTGTGCCCCAAATCTGTACGGCTGCCCATGCTCTCTGCAGCACCCCGCTTTTTAACACGAATGCTGGGGATCTGGATTCAGGACTTCATGCTCGCACAGCAGACACTAAGTTCTTCCTCCAGCCCAGTCTTATATGTCTGATCCTTCTGCCTTCACACACACACACACACACACACACACACACACACACACACACCTGTTGTTACGACTGTGGGCTGAATCACCGCTCAGTTTACAGGATACTAGAACCAAACCCAGGACTTCCTGCATGCTAGGCAAGAGTTCCACCAAGCAAGCTTCCCCCCACCCCATGTTATTTTTCTAAGGTTTATTTTCATTTGTAGTTCTGTGCATGTCTGGGTCTGTGTTCATGACTGCACATGCTCATGGAGACCAGAGGCATCAGATTTCCCCTGAGGCAGAGCTATAGGCAGTTGTGAGCTGCCTGATGCAGGAGCTGAGGATTGAACATGGGTCCTCTGGAAGAGCAGTACATAGTTTTAACCACGGACTTGTTCAATTGGTTTGTGGTAGTGTTAAAAGTTCTCTTATTCTTATTCTGCTAGCTAGCAAGGTTGAGCACTTTTCCATGTGGTAGTGTATTGTCCACATTTCCTCGTGGGCACACTTGCCAGTGACTTCCTATGATCTCATTTTGAATGAGTTGACTCGTACTTAACCTCAGCTAACTGAGTCAATGCTCTGTTCGTTAAAACTAAGGCTGTCTTTCAAACTTTCCCAACACATGATCTTCCAACTTCCTTATAATTATTTTTATATTATTTGATTATTGTAATTGTTTATATTCTAACATGTATTCAAAATGGTTTTATTTATGTGTGTATGTCATGTCATATGTGGAGGTCAGAGGACAACTTGGTGGAAGTTGGTTCTCTCTTTCTACCATTGGGGCCCATGTGGTGGTATTGTGTTCCCCAAAATATTGTGTATGCTAATAAACTTATCTGGGGTCAGAGAACAGGACAGCCACAATATTAAACATAGAGGTTAGGCAGTGGTAGAATACGCCTTTAATCCTAGCATTCCAGAGACAGAAATCCCTCTGGATCTCTGTGAGTTCAAGGCCACATTGGAAACGGCCAGGCACGGTGATACACACCTTTAATCCCAGAAAGCCACACCTTTAATCCCAGGGAGTGGTGGTAGAAAGCAGAAAGGTATATAAAGCGTGAGGACCAGAAACTAGAGGCATTTGCCCTGGAGAGGCATTTGGCCTGGTTAAGCATTCAGGCTTTCAAGCAGCAGTTCAGCTGAGAGCCATTCGGATATGAGGACACAGAGGCTTCCAGTCTGAGGAAGCAAGACCAGCTGAGGATCCAGTGAGGTGAGATAGCTGTGGCTTATTCTGTCTCTCTGACCATCCAGCATTTCACCCCAATACCTGGCTTTGGGTTTGATTTTATTAATAAGACTCTCTAAGATTCATGCTACAGGCCCAAGCATCCAACTCAGATCATCAGGCTCCATTTCACTGCCCTGCTAACATATGTATTTTATGTCTAATTATTTACTAGGGAATCAGAACTACTTGTTTCTTTCTGTCATAGAAATGATCTACTGATGCTACTGTGTGTTGTTGTTGTTGTTGTTGTTGTTGTTTTGTGATCACCATTTTTGTTTTGACCAAAATTTATTACAGTGTGGATTCAATGCAGTCTCTGTAATATGAACTGATATCTTCATAGGCCACCTGGTAATTGTTTTTGTGTGGGGGTGCATATCCACGTGGGTGCACAGGGGTGTGTGTGTGTGTGTGTCCGTCCATGTGAACATTTGGTGGGCATGTGTGTAGGCTGGAGGATAATTGCTGTGGATATCACTCTGTATGCTGTGAATGTGTGGCTCTGATTGGTTAATAAATAAAGTGCTGATTTGCCAGTAGCCATGCAGGAAGTATAGACAGGACAAAGAGAGAGGAGAATTCTGGGAACAGGAAGGCAGAGTCAGGAGTCACCAGCCAGACACAGAGGAAGCAAGATGTGAAGGCAGAACTGGGAAAAAGTACCAAGCCACATGGCTAAACATAAATAAGAATTATGGGTTAGTTTAAATGTAAGAGCTAGTCAGTGGTAGGCCTGAGCTAATGGCCAAGCAGTTTAAATAATATAAGCCTTTGTGTGTTTACTTGGGTTTGAGCTGCTGTGGACTGGGTGGGACACAGGAAAACTTCAGCTACAGATAATCTTGAGTGTTGTTCCTCAGAAGCCATCCACTTCATTTTTATTTCATTTTTTGAAGATTTCTTTTCTTTTTAATGGTGTGATTCTGTGTATGGCATGTGCACACGTGAGCACAGATACTCATGGAGTCCAGAAGAGGGCATTGTGTTCCCTGGAGCTGGAGTTACTTGACCTGAGTGCAGGAACTGAACTCGAGGCTCTGCCTAAGTAGCGGTTCCTAACCACTGAATCACCTCTCCAGCTCTTCCATCTTGTTTTGGAGACAGGCTCTCTTACTGTTTTGGAGTTTACAGATTAGGTTAGGCGGGCAGGTGACGTTTCATTGCTCAATGCACAGTGTACAGCCCTGTAAATTTACCCCAACCTTAGAACATGAATGTGGCTTAGAGGTGGTGGCGCATGCCTTTAATCCCAGCACTCGTGAGACAGAGGCAGGCGGATCTCTGTGAATTTGAGGCCAGCCTGGTCTACAGAGCAAGTTCCAGGACAGCCAGGGCTACACAGAGAAATCCTGTCTTGAAAAAAAAAAAAAAAAAAGAATATGAATGTGATTTTAGTGAACTCTCTCTCTCTCTCACCAGTTTGCCTCTACCTATGAAACTTAGGTTTGGATACAGCAAATTTAGCAGCTGTTATCCAAATTCATAACATCAATGATCTCTTCTTTAAAGCCAGTGTTTCAGAAGAGCAAAACCCGGGATGACCCGACCTGCAAGGGGAGCTCTGAAGAGAGTGGCATTGGAACAGGCTTCTTCAGTAATGAGAGCTAATATTGCCTGAGGCCGATAGAACTGAATTTTTAACCAAACCAATGTGAAGTAGGAAGTGGGTGTCCCTGAATGTCACCGTTTCCAACTCTCTGCCATTTCTCTCCCTTTTTCCATTGTCTGAGATGCTTTTGTATGGACTGGGGCAAAGAGTGAGAGTGAAAAAGTGTGACCTGGAAAATGACACCAGGAAGGACCTCTGAGAGGTCAGTACAGACAGGGGGACAGAGCATGGATCCAGCTCCCGGGGGACGCTGGAACGTGAGGACCCGCTGGGTGGTGGACACTTTTGTAAAGCAGAGGCTTGGGGACAACAAGAATGGAAGCATTTCAAACATAAAATTGGAGGATGATGGATGGATTCTGTATATCATCGGCTTTGCTTCCTGTTTGAATGACTGGATGATGTCATTGACTGGGAAAGAAAATTCAGGTCATGGAGAGGATTTGGGCAGGAAGGCTGTGAGTGTCGAACATTGAACCAATGTTGACCTTGGGGAACCTGAAACACCAAAGAGACAACTCATCAGACAGCATGACTATTAGTATCAGGCCCCCAGTAGAGTGACTAAGACAGAATTACAATTTGAAACAAGTGGATGGATACAAGAGGTACTGGGTTTCAAGCAGAAATCGGGTTAACTTCCTTCATAACTCACCCACAAGCAGCCATAACTCCCAGGGTAAATCCTTGTCCACTAGAGACCCCATCATAACTGCAGATCTGAAGTGAAATTCAGCCTGGACCTCCAGAGCCCTTGCAATCCCCACCAGGAGCTGGGAGAGTCCAGAAGTACCATGTTTACGGTTGAAGGACAATGAACTACATGGTGGTCAGGTGTTCACATTTTCTTCCCTGGGTACAGGTCAGTTCTCCACCTAGCAGAGGTTTGCTTGCAGTGGGACATGCTGGTACAGGCTGCAAGGTCAAAGCCCAGAGTGAGTGGATCGTCTCTTGTATCAGCTAGTCATGATGAGAGAGAGAGCCTCTGCCAGCCCTCACCTGTCCTGTGTGAGCATGAATCCACATTTTGTTGAATTTTTGACAGGTCAAGTGAGTCAGGGTGTGGCTTTAGGGGAGGCAATGTAAATGACAAGGCATGATGCACACCAGGGGTTCACAGGGCAGGCATACCTCTTCATCTTTCTAGTCTAGGGGACTTGGAGAGATGATTTGGTATCTGTTAAAACGGGTGTAATGAAAACAGTATCAGTCCACCTAGCCGTCAGGACAGCTGTCGAGACCGCAGTGGTAGAAGCCCTGTGCAAACAGTGTTATTGTTTAAAGGTGCTTGGTACATGGGCCACACCTAGAAAGCCTCAATAAACAGTTGACAACAGAATTGTACAACAGACCTGTGCAGTGAGCACCTCCCATTCATGGCTCTGACCATACATTCCACAATTGCCCACTGAGTGCTTGCTGCAGGTGAAGAGATTCCAAGAACCTTCAATTCTTATCAGTTAGTGGAAGGCACCGGTCAGAAGGCCACATGCAGTATGTTCTAGTTTCTAACACTCTGGAAGAGGCAAGACCATCTGTGGAGATAGGAAAAAGGTCAGCAGTTGCCTGGGGCTAGGAGGAGGGAAAGATGAGGATGTTAATGGCATCAGAAATGCTCTGTGAGATGTTCTAATGGGAGGTAATACCGTTGTAAGTTTGCCCCAAATTAGAATGTGCAATACCGAGTGGCTGGAGAGAAAGAGAGCTGTCAGTTAAGGATGCCTAGTGCTCTTGCAGAGGACCTAAGATCAGTTTCCAGAACCCACACTGAGTGGGTCAAGACCACCTGTAACTCCAGCTCCAGGGGATCAAATGCCTTCTTCTGGTCTCCATGGGTACTGGCACACTCATGAAGATACACACAGTGATGTATTCGTTACTTTTCCATTGCTGTGATGAAATTCCATTACCAAAAGCAACTCACGAAAGAGTTTATCTTGGCTATGGTTCCAGATGGCGAAGAGTCCACCATGGCAGGGCGACATGACAGCAGATGGCAGGCCTAGGAGCAGTCACAGAAAGCTGAGAATTCACATCTTCAGCAGCATGCATGAAGCAGGGAGAGTGAACAGGAAGTGGGACCCGGCTATGAATTTTCAGAGCCCACCTCCAGTGATGTACTTCCTCAGGAGGGTTGCATCTTTCTATAGCACTCCCAATAGTGCCACCAACTGGACCCAAGCGCCCAAATACCTGAGGCTAGGGTGGACACCTTTCTTTCAAACCACCACCTATGCATATGGATAAAACTAAACATATGTGATGTGAACTATGAAATTTCGGCGGCTGCTCCATGTCAATGCAGGCTCTCATTGCAAACACAATGCACTGTTCTTGCGGAAGGAGGCTGGGTACCTGGGAGAGGGGTGTATGCAGAGGGTGTATGAAAGCTCAGCACTTCCTGCTCAAGTTTTCTGTCAACCTAAAACTACAATAAAAACAATCTCCCCAAGAATCAGAGGTGTACACACCATGTTAGAGGCACCTATACCTAACCAGCAGAGAGAGACTTAGGAAAGATCTTTAAGTAGAGACAGATGAGGAGGAGTAACTATGTATAGCATGTGATGAGCAGGCACATTCTCTTTCTAGCATTCCCCTCTTTTATCTTCAAGCAATGGGTCAGTACCGCTCCTGTTTTCTTTCTTGCTTACTTTAAGATTTATTTTAACTATGTGTCTGAGACTTGTGTGAGTATGGGTACCAGCAAAGAGCAGAGAGGGTGTTAGATCCGTTGACTGTGGAGTTACAGGTGAGCTACCGTCTGGGTGCTGGGAACCTAACTCGGGGTCCTCTGCAAGAGCAGCAAATGCTCTTAACCATTGAGCCGTCTCTGCAGCTCTGTTTGTTGATTGACAAAACTGTCATAGTTTAGCCGGGCGTTGGTGGCGCACGCCTTTAATCCCAGCACTCGGGAGGCAGAGGCAGGCGGATCTCTGTGAGTTCGAGGCCAGCCTGGGCTACCAAGTGAGCTCCAGGAAAGGCGCAAAGCTACACAGAGAAACCCTGTCTC
>CABHPH010095526.1:0-21030 GCA_902168325.1 Peromyscus nudipes
TGGCTAATTTTATGCTGTGAAATCCACTTCAGTTTAAGTATGTGTATGTGTCAGAAATCACAGACTACAGGGGAATTCTGCTGCCCTCCAGGATTTTCTAAGGGGGAAAGTATGGAGCCCTGAGTAATTCTGGGCCCTTCTCTGCCTTTCACCCTCATTTCCTTTTCACAGGCTTTACAGCCTGGCCTGGTGACTCACTGTTCCCTGTGCAAAGTGGCCACGAAGCAGATGTCCCTTTGGTCCCTGAAAGATCCTTATCTGAGCCTAAATCTCTGAGCTAGCACAGCACACAGGCCCCTTTTGTTGTTTCTGCTATTGTGTTGTTCTGTTGTGGTGATGGGGATGGAGTGAGCCCAGAGCCCTAGGCATGGTAGGCAAGTACTCCAGCACTGAGTCCGCTGTGCCAGCCCTCTGTGGCATGGGTCTGGGGAAGAGTGGCAGAGGAGCAGACCCGAGTTTTGCAGGGAGAGGAGTTTTGTTTGTGTGTCCAAGAAAGTCTCAGGTCCTTGTAGCTGTTGTTTTAAAAATGATAAGCGGTGCTGGTTACCCTGCGGAAAGGTCATGAGGCAAGAGCCACGACAAAACCCAGTATCAGAGTTTTATTGGGGGGGGGGGGACACAAAAGAACCAGGCCTGGGGAAGAAGCACTTGCAGAGAACAGAGAAAGAGAGAGACAGAGGTAATGGGGGGAAAAGAGAACAGAACAGAGAGGGGGAAGGAGTCTGTGTCCAGCCTTTTAAGGCACAGGTGGGTTTATGGAGCTACGCCACGCGTGCGGAGATTTCGTGACCACTGATGACGGAAGATGTAAGACCCCTTACTTAGCTGCTGAACTGCGCATGTGTGGTCATGCAGCTGGAGTGGCGGCAGAGTCCTAACAGTAGCCTGTGATCATTGCCTGACGTTTTTGCCCCTGTAAATGTAAAGAGCAGCTAGTTGCCAATGTCACGGAGATTAAACCTCAGTTACTGCATGCTCCAACTTCCATGACATTTCCAACAGTTTGTAGCACAAAGGGAACTAAAAACGCGTGATATCATCTCGTGATTTCTTTGAGTACTGACCATTTAGGTTCTGGGAGGCATTTTTATAAGAGAAACCTGGGAGTAGGTGGTGTAGTTCAGTGGTGGAGCCCTTGCCTAGCAAGTACAAGGTCCTGGCTTCAATCTCTTATCTCTCTGCTCCCCACAAGGAGAAAGCTGGCCTTGAGGAACAAGGACTTTATGAGACAGTGGGCTTTTAGTTAGAAAAGCAGAGAAGAAATATCTGGTTTTTCTATGATTTGAGAGTAGAGCCTAAAACTCAGGCGTGGCTGGATATTAAGATGGTCATGAGGCTGGAGTAAGTTGGGTCCTTGAAGGACCAAGGGAGCTTATACAGAATGATTGCGTAACTTCAGCCTCCCACCATTCCCAAGCGGGAAGCAGGGCCACTCCCGAGGCTTCGCTTCTTGGTATAACTGGGCACAGCTGGCAGGTAATGGCTGTAAAAGATGCTTGCCTAAGTCCTTTGTCCTTTGCTCCACACAGGAGGCAAAGCCAAGGTTCTGGAGACTCACCACAGCAGACCCTTCACTCTCTTGCTGCCTTTCTCTAGGGGAACTCCCCCACATCGTGAACTCAGGTCTGTCACTGACAGGGCCTGCTGCTGCTACAATAAAACGACACCTCCTCAAGCCGTGCAGCATCCGACTAGACAAATGTCATCGATGTCACGCTGGCGTCCTCCAGTCACTAGACACAACATATATTTCCCAATCTAAAGAAAGTTGCGTTTAGATCTGTGCCATGCCCTGCACCTCCCTTGCCAATACTGAGCATGCTGTCTTGATTTTTTCCATCCGCGACAACCGCCTTCTTAGACTCCAGGTTAAAGCGGCCGCCTTTGGCATATTTTTAGCCTTTGTTTTCTTTATCCTTGAGATGGTAGACTACACAACACTGGAATTTAGAGAATACTGAACGTTTCCTTTAACCAAAGTCTTGGGTTTCATCAGTGCTTCTTTAATCTATTTGGCCTTGAATTTAAAACAACCAAATACATAGAATATGCTGGTTTGTTTCAAATAATTTAATTAAAACAATTTGTGAGTGAGTGTGTGTGTGTGAGTGTGTGTATGTGAGTGAGTGTGTGTGTGTGCGCGCACTTAGAAAGCCAGGTCTTAAATGATTAAATAAATGTCACCATCAAATTAAGTCTCAGTGTGATAACCTTTGATGGAAGCATTCTCAATGACTGACATCCACCTTCAGAATAATTCCGAGTCATGATTTCACCCAGAGTGAGGCCAACTTAGGTTGGAAAGTGAAGTAAACGGGCAGAGTTTCTTCTAGCAGCTCTTAGAAGTCAAGACGCTGGTCCGGAAGCTATTGCAGGAACACAGAGCTTCCACACACAGTAAAGTCTGCCTCCACAGATCAAGTAGACAAAGCAAAACCACCAAAACAAACCCCACCTTTCCCTGCTGCGGCTAGGAAGTCCTCCCTGTTCCAGGAACGTGGAGACCCCGGTCTGCTTCCTTCTCTCCAACTGCCAGAGGCGTCAGCATTCTTAGGGGGCTCTTTGTTCTTTGGGGGCAGACATTCTGTAGACAGGAATTGACTGCCCAGCCTGGGCTGCAAGGTAAGAATTGCTCTCCTGGGCAGCTCTCCTGCTGCTGCTGCTCTCAGCCTCTGCCAGGATCTCCATGTTGAGTCTTTGTGAGCATATGACTCATGGAGTCCTGACATTTCCCCAGGCTGTGGTGTCAGCTTGTGGTGCGTTTGATTTAAAGCCAGCAGACTCTGTTTCCCGCTGCCAGAGTTTAACCTGACATTACTCTTAGGAAGGGCAGGTTACTGGGGTATGACTCGGTCTGTGCAGACTCTACTTCGTTTTGATAGTTAAAGGTGCAGGACGTGGACAGAGTGATGGGCCACAGAGGCAGGTCCCTGGAGTCTATATTGAAGCCCCAAAGCTCCCCAAACAGTGCAGTCAGGGTGGTGTTGGTGCACGCCTTTAATCCCAGCTCTCGGGAGGCAGAAGCAGGTGGATCTCTAAGTTTAAGGCCAGCTGGGTCTACAGAGTAAGTTTCAGACAGCCAGAGCTACACAGGGAAACCCTGCCTTGAAAACCCAAAAGAAGAAAAATAGGAGTTGGGGGTGGGGGTGGGGTAAGAAACACCAACCCAAACCCACAAACTTACATCAGAACAATTAGCTTTAGAACTGAGAGCCAAGAAGACAATGGCCACACTGACCCATTTGAGTTATAATTCAGAGACTAAAATTGGGATATTAGAAAACCCGGGAGAAAATCTTCTACTTCCAATGCCACAACCATTTCTTATGACTTTCTTTGCTTAATTTGCCACTCTAGACATCAGTTGCATCATGAAACTTTGTCGCTCAGGCTGGCTGTGAACCCCTTACCAACCTGCCTCAGTCTCTGGGGTGCCAGGTGTGTCCACCATGCCCAGCTAGGACGTCTTTTGATGTAATATTGATAAGAATACATCACAGAGAAACTGGGGCTTGTGAAAGGGACCCAGCTTCAGACTCTGTTCATCAGGACACCCAGTCACTCAGCAAATTCTTGATTTTGGGATGTCGCCATTCAGAAAATAAGGAGCTGCCTGCAGACCCTGTTTCTTATCAACTGCTTCGCGTCCTTCCCTGCAGTGTAAAGAATGGGTAACCTAGCTCATTCTACCTCTAATTCGGTTCCCTCAGCATCATCCTCCGGCAGAGCTAAAGGTGTGGGACATTTTCGGGAGCTTCAGGAACCAGTCAACTACTAGGTTATTCGCCTTAAATTTAAATTTTAGGTTGTCTCAACACTACCTTCTAATGTGTGTGTGTGTGTGTGTGTGTTTCTTTTTAAAGACAGGGTCTCACTATGTAACCCTGTGTGGTCTACAACTTGCTATGGAGACCAGGCTGGCTTTAAACTCACAGAGATCCACCTGCCTCTGAGTGTTGGGATTAAAGACATGGGCCACCGAAACTAGCATGCTTATTCTTTTTTGGATGCCTGGAAATTTTATAGACTATTACTGTGAGAGCAGCAACCAATGATCATGAATGTGTCAGAGTAGAGAAATGAAATCCACTGGATGAATCCTAGAACTCTGTGAGCCACTGCTCTCAGGGGTCTAGACACACCCAACCTGCAGACTTCTTGCTGCACGAATAAGGAGTTTGCTTGATGTTAATGGGAAATAAGAGCCTTTCCCCCACAGACTGTTTCCTGCTAAGGAAATTCTAAGTTAGAGGAGACTTTGTGTTCTCTGTTGTGCTTAAGCATTACCACCATCCCCTGCTGTCACACACTCAGGAGAGAAAGAAGTAGGCTGTGTAGAGAGGCCATGGTTAGTGGCTTATTTCCAGCTCAAAGCCAACGTTATTTATGGATTCTACCCTGCAGGCTAACTCCCACCCCTTATTATTTACCTGCTTTCAAGCCCTCTGCCAAATAAAGATTTTTTCCTACTGAGTAAGATGTGGGCTCTTGAAAACCAACAGGCCTTCCCCAGAGATTGTGTTCTATTTCTAACCTGAAGCTCAGGAGACCTCCAGGGACTGGGTTATCTGGAGAGACCTTTCCTTTTGAACTCCAGAAAGCTTTCTAGGATTTGAAAGTGATGAGCAGCTGCTTGGGAGGCGTGAGGAAGAGGGCAGAGGAAGGCGACAAGAACACAGAAATGGAAGACTGAGGAGGGATGATCCGCTTAGCATCAAGGTCAGTGAGACCTTCCAGTATTGAGCATTTTATTGATGCACTGTCCTGAAACAGGTTTCCATAATCACCATTAGCATCCTGGATCATTAAGCCTCTGACCAGATAATTTTTGAATAGGACCCCAGATGACTCCAAACTCAACCCTTCTTGCCATCTCCTGTTTGGCCAAGACAGCAGCCTTGGACACTCTCTTCCGGTCATAAGCCAGGCCCAGGGCAGCCATGCAGTCGATGAAGAATGTGGTGAAGTTGATGTGCCAGCGGAACTCACTGGCAGAGTAGTCGTAGGGGAAGGCGTGGTGGTAGTTGTGGAAGCCCTCGCCTGGAACAGAAGCATGGAGAGCAGTCAGGGGGCTCGGTGATGGCTGCTTCCGCCTCTTTGCACACCTGTAACCTATCAGGTACCTCAAACCTTAGAAAATCCTGATGTTGCTGAGTGAATGGATAGACCTAGTATTTTGTACACTAGAGTAATGAGTTGCTATCCCAGGCACCATAAACAAGGATTTCAGAGACCCTGGTTACCTATGACCTGTTCTGGAGCCTCGTGAGAAGAAAGTTTCTATCAAAGTCTAAAGGCATAAAAGAAAGACTGGTTCTTGTTGCTGGAGAGCTTCTCTCCAGGTCACACCAAGCCCCGCAGTCCCACAACCCACGTATAAAATAATCACTCAGACGCTTATATTACTTATAAACTGTATGGCTGTGGCAGGCTTCTTGCTAACTGTTCTTATATCTTAAATTAACCCATTTCTATAAATCTAAACCTTGCCATGTGGCTCGTGGCTTACCGGCAGATCAGAAGAGGAATGACGGGTAAAACTCAGAGATCCGCCTGCCTCTGCCTCCCGAGTGCTGAGATTAAAGGCCTGCGCCACCGCCGGCTTGCTTATGGGTATGGTTCTTACAAAGGTGAATAAGCAGCATCTTTTCATACAGCACTGGTGTTCCCTGTAAAGAAGCTCCAAGAGAACGGGGAGCTTGATTGAAGAGTCAGAAGAAGGAGGTCTAGCCAGTAACCAGAGAGTCCCTTCAGCCGCTGCAGGTTCACCACCGGCTGCTCCGGTGACTGATTCTCTCAGCCTTGACCCTTTGATGGGGGAAGTGATGTTAAGCAAAAGCCCTCTGGGTGCTGGGAATGTAACGCAAGTGGTAGAATCCTTGCCTTCATGCCCAGAATGCACGAAACCCTGGGCTCATCCCTAGCATAGTACAAACAGGCCATTGTGCATACCTCCAATGCAAGCACTCAGGAGGTAGAGGCAGAAGGACTAGAAATTCAAGGTGGTCTTCAGTTACACAGCAGAGTTAGAGGCCATCCTGAGGTACATAAGACCCTGTCACCTAAAACAGAACAAACAAAAACCAAGAACCACTCTTGCAAGTCTTAGAAATTCCCTCCATCTGCCGCAATTCTGAGAACTCTCAAAATGAACTCGTCTCTCTGACTGAAAGGTAAATAAAGTTGTTCTTGACTCCAGACAGTTGGCATAGTGGATAAATGTGGAAACTCCACAATAGTTTGCCAATCATTGGCAGTATTACTCTCCCTGAAGCTATTCCAACACCAACACTGCTCAGCACTTATCAGGTTAGTGCAATCGACAGGAAATGAGAAAGGTAGTTGAACAAAGTACCCTCAGCTAGAGTAGCAAATATATAAATCAATAAGCAAGATAAGTCTTACTCAGGAAGTGACTCTAGTCAGGGTTTCTCAAGGCATGTCCATCTGGTTTTCCATGTTAGGGCTGTACACTGTAAGAACATGCAAAATGGGGAAGTTGCCAGAAACTAGAGGAGAGAGTCATAAAACAATGAGAAGATAAAAATTCTTTCAGAGTGGCATGTTTAAAGTGTCTTGAAGTATTTCTAAATATTTTCCCTGTACATTATAAAGCATAGATCAGTATGAAACACTAGAATGTGGGCCTCTCTGATTCTACTGTTCTACTTACCCACCTCCTCCCCAAAATGACAGCAGGCCAGGTGACTAGAGAAAGGCAAATTATAAGGCCAATGTAAATAGCATCTGATGATGATTTGGGGACCAGACATGCTGCCTGATTCTATGGGTTTTCCAAGGTGCTGGCTTCTAGTTCACCATGGAAAGCGTGAGCTTCACAGATCACAACAAGACTAAACTGGTGTTTCTGGTCCTGTTGTGCATATTCTAATCGGGAGACCACCAGAAGGAGTCATGCCCTTCAGTGCTAATTTATGGAATGTTTCCAGTGAAGCCAGGCATGGTCCGGTATGCCTTTAATCCCAGCATTTGGGAGGCAGTGGCAGGTGGATCTCTGTGAGTTCAGGGCCATCCTGGTCTACACAGCAAGTTCCAGAATAGCCATGGCTCCACAGAGAAAAAAAAAAATCAAAGCAAAGCAAAAACCCCCAAAGTTTCCAGTGAAAGACAGTCATTTGATCAGAGGTCAATGTTTTTCATAGGGATTACATCTGTAGAGAGGGACAGCGTGGCTTATTAGCCAAGTGACATGGCACCATAATGATTCTCAGGAAAATGCCAGCGCCAGGGCACCACTGTGAGCAGAGCGGAGCATGTTAACAGAAGAGCACGTTTGCAGTGCTTACCCTGAGTCTGTGGAGGTGGGACTCTTACTTGCTTGTGTGTGCTCTCCAGGCTGGGCTGTGATTTTCCTCTCAAACCATGAGGACGGGACAGAAGCCAACAGGAGGGAGCAGTTGGAAACTCTTTGTTAAATATTAAGTTTTTGATGAGTCAAAGCCTTAAATGCCTTTTGGAGGATCATCTCATTAGGCTCCAGTAGTCTAAAGGATTGGAACACTCACCCCCTCTTTTGGGAGGTAGGAATTAAGACTGGCTCTCACATAGTCCAGACTGGCCTCAAACTCACTAAGTAGCCAAGATTGGTCTTAAAACTCCTGCTCCTCTGGCCTCTACCCACAAGTTCTGGAATTACCAGCGTGCACCACCATGCCCCAATAACACCATCTTTTGACTAGAAACTCATAGTTCTTTTTCCTAGGAGTATAAAGCCATGTTGGTTTAATAGGTCCAGGTCAAATCAAAATTTTACTTTTCAAGCGCTGCCGCCTAGACTGTTGTTTGTGTATTGTTATACGTTGTGTGATATTTTGTTTGTATTCTGACAAATCAAGCTTGTCTGGAGATCAGAGGGCGAGCTAGCCACTAGTTAACCATAGAGGCCAGCCAGTGGTGACACACACTTTTAATCCCAGCACTTGGGAGAAGGAAGCTGGAAGATCAGGAGTTCAAGGCCACCCTGGGCTACACGAGATTGAACTAGTCTAAAAGAGAAACAGCAAATCGGTAGAGGCTCACATCTTTAATCTCAGCACCAGGCTCATGCCTTTGATCCCAGCACATGGGAGATGGAGACAGGAATATATAAGGTGGGTGGAGACAGGTCTCGGGCCCATTCAGTCTGAGGATTCCTAGAGACAGATCTGCACCATTCGGTCTGAGGTAAGAAGTCTGGTGGCTGCTGCTCTGCTTCTTTGATATTTTATTTTATTTTATTTTATTTTATTTTATTTTTTATTTTTTTTTGGTTTTTCGAGACAGGGTTTCTCTGTGTAGCTTTGCGCCTTTCCTGGAGCTCACTTGGTAGCTCAGGCTGGCCTCGAACTCACAGAGATCCACCTGGCTCTGCCTCCCGAGTGCTGGGATTAAAGGTGTGCGCCACCAACGCCCGGCCTGCTTCTTTGATATTTTAGCTTTCACCCTGATATCTGAGTTTTTATTATGAAGACTAATTAGGGTCACGCTTCAGTTATAGCTTCTTTCTGTAGCCTGTCTGGATCTTCAGTATGTTACCCCATTCCCTGCTACTTACTTGATTTATCTCCCCGTGGGTAGCACACTGGATGTTCTTCATCAATGCAGGTCAGTCCCTGCCCTGTCCTGTCTTGTTTCTCATGGAGTCTAGGTCACTGACATTCCCAGGGAACCGATTGCCTGTCACTACACAAGGGATGTGTTTGGCTTTCTTGTCACTTAGAGTCCCTGCATCCATCTCTGGCACTGCCCCGGGGTTCCTGGAGAATCCTTAGGGCTTCCCCCTGAGTGAGTTGACCCTAAGTTGGCCTCTAGGTCTCCCCAGGAAGGGTTTCGCCTGTCTTTATCGTTTTGACAAGGTCAAGCCCTGGACTTGTGGCAGAAGCACGGGTTCTGGTTCCCACTTACTCTCTTCCTTCTGATGCTGTGTCTTTGTTCCCTCCTGCTTAAGACAGTCTAACCCAGGTGAGTTCTCTTTTTGTCTGTTTGTTTTTTTTGAGACAAGTTTCTCTGTGTAGCTTTGGGGCCTGTCCGGGAACTTGCTCTGTACACCAGGCTAGCCTTGAACTCACTGGCTGGGATCAAAGGCCTTGAACCTCTCAGTGCTGGGATCAAAGGCGTGCGCCACCACCGTCCAGCCCTGGGAGAGTTCCTCCTTGAGAAAACTTTTCTTTCATCTCTCTGCTGAGCAGTCCCCACTGACTGTATCTCTCGGGTAGAGACCACACTGTCCACTGCGTTGTGGCTGCTTGTGTACTTGTTTCTTTACTCTCCTCCCCTCACACTGTGCACTCTGGAAGGGAGCTGCAGCAACGTTCACCACAGTGTCTGTGTGTCCTAGTGAGGGACAAGGAGTTAGACACGTTCTTTGATAAGCAGACAGATAGGGTAAAGGGGCCGTGACAAGGTAATGCAGACATCAAACTTCCAAGACAGCTAGCCTAGCTTCTTCCCCACTCTCCTGACAGAGACAGAAAGCCTGGCAGCTTAAAGCAAAGGGCCTGCTTTTCTCCCACCGGTAGGAAACCCTTGCTGTTGGACCAGCCCTGTGAGTTCAAGGCTGGATCAGGACTTGCTTTCACAACAGTTATGGGCGAATCAGCCACGGTGCCCTTGTTTAAGCTGACTAACCCTAATTAGGGGAGGAAGACCCTTGAAAGACTTAACCCTAGCTCTCCAGGGGAGACTGGATTTTCAGACTCCGAGACCCCATCTGCTTGGCAAAGGGTCTTTCTCCATGTGCTCACTGGGCCCTCTCACCCCTAATAAAACGGTTTCTTCACCGTTGACTCCGTTCCTGTGTTGGAGAATTTCTCTACTGCTCCTGTCTTGTGAGAATTTTCCTGCCTTTTAATTCTTCAACTGGCAGAGAAAACAAACTTGATTAAGACCCCTAGATGGTAACAGTAGATTAGTGCATATTTATTGCATTTAATTCTTTTCATTCAAATAGCTTAGAGAGAAAGGAACAGAGAAATAATCCACAAGCCACTAATCTAATCTCTCTCTCTCTCTCTCTCTCAAAAGGAGGTTTGAAGGGATGATTTTTGAACAAGTGAGCCAAATATACCACTCAACTACTGTTTTATAATTCCTAAGAGGAAAACAGGGACTGTAAACCCTAGATGCCTGGGGGCCACATCTCGGCCTTCACTCACCTCTGTGGAACATCACCAGTTTTTCAGCTTTTTGGTCAAACATGTTCACCAAACGGCCCACTTCTTTGATGCTGGGTGTTTGTGTATCAGCAGTCAAGTCCATGGGGGGGGGGGAAGAGTAGGGGCAGAGCACTCCCAATCTTTTCTCCCACCAGTAGGAACCCCCAGTGAGATGGCTCAGTGGGTAAAGGCTCTTGTCTCCAAGCTTGGTTTGATCCCTACGATCCACATGGCAGAGAGAACTGTCCCCCATGAAGTGTCGTCTGACCTCCACATGCACACTATGGCATGCATGCTCCCCCACAAATAAACAGATGTCATTTTTAAAAATTAATGAAGAGGGGGCTGGAACAATAGCTTACCAGTTAACACACATGCAGGCAAAACACTCATACACATAAAAATAAATAAATCTGAAAACACACTGAAAAAGAAAAGTGTGCTACCGGAATTGTGTTTCTCTGAACCTCTGGTGGACACAGTATTCTCAGGCCCACTCATAAACACTTTTCTAGAGAGACTGAGAAGACTAATCCAAGACTGAGGGGAAATGCTTTCCCGGGAGAATCCAATGTCAAGATGTTTGCAAGGCCTTGGTCTCCCAGCTCAGCTGCATACAGTCTCTGAGACTCTGGCTGCAAAGGAGGCGCACGGTGGGGCCACTGTGGTGGTATTGTGTTCCCCAAAATATTGTGTATGCTAATAAACTTATCTGGGGTCAGAGAACAGGACAGCCACAATATTAAACATAGAGGTTAGGCAGTGGTAGCATACGCCTTTAATCCTAGCATTCCAGAGACAGAAATCCCTCTGGATCTCTGTGAGTTCAAGGCCACATTGGAAACGGCCAGGCACGGTGATACACACCTTTAATCCCAGAAAGCCACACCTTTAATCACAGGGAGTGGTGGTAGAAAGCAGAAAGGTATATAAAGCGTGAGGACCAGAAACTAGAGGCCTTTGGCCTGGAGAAGCATGTGGCTGGTTAAGCTTTCAGGCTTCTAGCAGCAGTTCAGCTGAGACCCATTCTGGATGAGGGCTCGGGGCATCCAGTCTGAGGAAACAAGACCAGCTGAGGATTCAGCGAGGTGAGATAGCTGTGGCTTATTCTGTCTCTCTAACCTTCCAGTGTTCACCCCAATAACTGGCCTCGGGTTTGATTTTATTAATAAGAACTTTTAAGATTCATGCTACAGGCCACCCTCCTGCATTTGTCTTTGAAGGTTATGTAGAAAAGCAACTAAACGTTTGGGAGCACAGGAACATCTCTGCTATTTCATGAGATCACATGGTGGGAGGAGAGATGCAGATCTCAGGCAGTTCTTCCAGATGTGCAGGACTGGGTCCTAATGCCTGAGCACAGGGCATATAAGGTAGATAGTCCTAGCGTGCTGCTCGGGGATAAAGATGTGGCGTTTGCCATCCTGATGCCTTCACTATTGATGGATCACCCAATCCAATAACAAGGCCAGCATGGAACTCATGATCATGACCACATTTTCAAAGGATCTCATGGTTATCTGGGCTCTTTTTGTAACCTCAAATATGAACCTCTATGTTATCCTATAAAAGGACAGGAAGCTGAGCAGTGGCAGCTAATTGCCTGGAACGTTCTGGCAATGGCAATGGTGAGGAAGAGCCATAGGGGTGGCTGCATTTTCTAGGTTTGGTGGCTGCAAGGTCAATGCGCTGCCAATGCACTGTTCATGCAACTCAAATAGCAGGAAAATGCCGTAGGACAAAGCCCTTGAGGAGTCCTCCAAAGGCAGGTTCCATTACAGGGAAGATGTCAGGGACTCTCCGGTACAGCTCGTGACACGTTGCCATGGTGTCTTCTTTAGTTTGGGGACAAAGATCTGCCTTTTCCCTGAACAGGAGGGATACCAGGATTCTGGGTGCACTCATTTCTTCCTGGTTGAAGCCATGGTAGAAATTGTACAGTGCCCCAGTGTACACTTGTAAACAATAGATCTTCAGAGGCTACAGAATTTAGTTGAAGTTGGAGGTGTCACACACTGTGTCCTTCACAAGCAGAGGTAAGAGTTTCTCCAACAGCCTTCTCCCCTCTTTGTTCTTGCCTCCTGAATGCTGTCCTGTTCTTTCTAATGTATCCCATGGGAGTCACAGAGTCAGTATTTAAACAAGGAAAGCTCTGGTTGCATTCCCTCTGAGCTGGGACAAAGCTCAAGGTGATTTGCTACCTCTGACCATGTTTAGATGGAGAGCATCCCACAGACAGGATCTGATCATAGCCAGTGTGGAAAAGCCTCAGTGGACCTTGAGCCCTGCAGCCACAGGAGGAAAGGAAAGTTTTGGAGCCAAGTGGAAATCCTCCACAGAGCTCCCCAAACCATCGACAGTAGTTTCATCCTGTCCAGCACTCTGATCCAGTGTCCTCAAGATAACGTTGCATCGTGTCTTGATGGCAACTGGGACCAAAATCCAGGCATTCTGGTGCCTGTTCTAACCACACCTCTCAGGTGATGTCTCGGGGTCATTTAGCTTTGTTTCTTATCTGCAAAGGATAGACTGCTAGTCTTATAGCGTTGCTCTCAGAGGGTGTCGGAAAAGGTTCTGCCCTCCATGTTCAGCCCTCAGGGCTTTTCTGAGCAGCTGCAAAATGTAAGAGCCGTACCCTCCTCGAGCAGGGAGTCAGGCAAATGCTAGGCCCAAATCACATTTTTTTTTGGGGGGGCTATAACAGGAAGAGGCCCCAGTCTGAAGGTTGGGGGTGACAGTAAAGCTGGACCACCTGCCCTTTGTGTTCCACTACAGAGATTTGGAACATACATCTCTTGATTGTCATTCTCTCAGCCTAGCTGCTCATCAAATGATGCAGGCACAGGAGTAAGTAGGTCACCGTGCAGGCTCTGTGTGCCAACATTCTCTCCAAAGTTACAGCACACACCCATCAACAGAACACTGAAAGCTAGCAAGCTCAGCCCTGGCTTTGGGCCAGTGTTCTGTTCCCTGTCATAGGAGCTGAGATTGACCAAGCACAGCCAGCCTGATCAGTTCTGGCCTGAGATCTATAGGAAGAGGCTGTAGGGAGATGAAATCATGTGTGATGACTCCCCTCCTGGGAAGGAGTGGAGAGGTTGTCCACAGTCCACTGCTCTGGCTCTTGGTGCGTGAGGCTGCTATTCAGTCTCTGGGCTGCTGCTCTGGGTGCATCGGGCCGCCGCTCAGCCTCTGGGTTCTCAGAAGAGCTAAGGAACAGAGCTACTCCTCTCCATCCATCACAAACGGAACGGATGGTCGGCCTGCATCCGGCCTGTTCCCACCATGGTCTTCTGTGGCAGTGAGAAAATGACTTGACTATAACAAAGTGACTTCTCTACTCTAGAACAATGCTCTGTTGATCATAATAGGCATCTGGGAAAATTGCTTCCCTGAGAAAGGAGATCTCAGTTTCATTTTGATGGAGTGTCCACGGGATTTCCCGAGGCAAAGTTAAATGGACCAAATCGTCCTACCTCCAAGGCCGAAGAGGCCCTAAGCTATCTCCCCTGGCCAGTCAAGTTTCTTCTACCACTTCTCTCCAAGACAAGCTACCAGGGTAGGAAACCTCGTCCTGTCTTCTGGAGATGATGGCTCCACCAGGCAGACAGCAGCGAGTGGTCCTGGGTCGGCAGAACTTCCTGTTCCCCCTTCTGACTGAGTCTTCATGGGTCAGAGGTGAAAACACCTGTAGTCTACAGAGCAGCTGTGCCAACTTCCTGCGCCACGGGCCTCCAAGGAGAGAGCTTAGGATGGGGGTGGGGGGGTGACCGAGTGACAGTTGTCTGTCTTAGTCCAGCATCTTGAAGACAAGGGCTGCTAAAGGCTCTACTCTCTGACCTGTCCCTGAGGCTGAGGAAGGATGGAGGCAGCCAGTGAGCACTGGCATTAGAAGGTACTCGGTCCTTGGTATCTCTTGGCCTCAGTAGACACCCGCAAGAGGAGACTGGATGGGGAATGGAACATGAGACATTTCTGTAGCCTTATTTCATTTGAAGAATATTTTGTTGACTGGCGTGTGTTGCACCCTGGAGACCTAACCTTCATAGCAAAGCTACACATCTCTCCACTTGAATTATACAAGAGCCTGTTTCTTCCGGACAGGACTGCCCAGTGGGTGAGGTCCAGATAGTTTTGTGGATGACTGTCTATTGTTCGCTCCTTTTCAATGGTCTTTCCTCTTCAGTAGTCTCCTCTTGCTCTGTCTTCTGGCTAAGCTCAAAATGGCAGTTGGTTCCCATGCCTCTCCGCTAGGGACTCCATTCACTGTACCAGGCAGAGCTGGGATAGACAGCCAAGCAAGTGGCTCACACGACAAAGGTCATTCAGGGACAGCTGCAGCTCTGACATAGGTGACGTTTGGGCTCAGGGCTTGCTCCTCAACACTCATGTTAAAAGACCAGACCCCCCCCCCAAAAAAAAACCAGATAAAAACCAAGCAAACAAAATCCTGAGGTGTCTTGCATCCCAATTCCATTAATCTCTATTTCTAGCCCAATTAGCCTTATAAACCAAAGAGAAGAAGGTGGAAAAGCTTGAACAGAAAAGGGCCACTGCCCTGGGTCAGAGGCTACCCCACTGAAGGACAGTGAGAAAACTGAGGGACTGCCTTAGGACAAGGGCATCTGGTTATCCTAGAGCTGTAAAACTTGCAGGTGGGAACCAGTGTGGTCCCATGCAGAGCTCCTACAAGCCGCAGAGCCATGAGGATGGTGTATTTCCCATCATGCTCCACCTTGGGCGGACACTCTTTCTCCTCATCCCGGTAGCCCACACATGTCTTTTATTTCAGCGTGTGTCTTCTTCTGAGCTCCATGGCATCTTCTCTGAAAGATAGGTGATGGGAGGGACGTATATTCCATAATAAGGGGCTGTGAAAGGGATCTGCATGCACATGTTATTAATGGCTCAGCACGAGTTAATCCCCTAGCCCAGGTGGTACCCGGAGGAGCACAGAAGTGATACCAACAGTCACTAACAGACTCAGCATCCCCGAGTCCTGAGCCCAACTGTCCAGAGACACATTAATGAGAGAAAAGTATAGGAGATGATAAGGAGAACGGTGACAAGCTCAGGGATGAGGCTGGACCATCTCATCGGAGGGACACGACCTTGGGATGACTTTGTCCTGCCCCCTCCACAGCCTGCTGTCTGGAGGTGAAACGGAAGACAAATTTCTGTCAACACACTGCCTTTCTGTAAAATGCAACTTAACGACTCAGTCCCCATCTCCGTTCTCTGGCATTTGAGATGACGACCTCACAAGCTGCTTCTCTGGTAGCACAGCCTCTTTCTTCTATCCTTCAGGCCCCTAGAGAGAGGCACTGTAAGGCAGAGGGGAGTCCTGTAGGAACTGAGAGCTGCAAGGAGCAGGATGAGAGCGTAGAAGAGAGTAGATCCAACGCAGCTGGAGGGAGCACTTGATCTGAAGCTGGAGGGAGCACTTGACCTGAAGTTGGAGGAAGGCAGAAGTAGAAGCATACACCTTGACCCCCTGTCCAAGTAACAGTGAAGGTGAGGTTTATCCCATGATGGATCAGTGTCTGGAGACTGTATTGACAAGGTTGGCAGTGAACCTCATTATGAAGGGGCAGAGGAGTGGGAAGAAACATCAGCCCCTCTAGTAACAAAGGAAACGCCAATGAATATATAAACATATACATGCCCTTTGGTGGGTGTTGCCACCAGGCTTTATGGCTGCAGGGCTCTGTCACCTACCTTTCCCAGCCTGTCCCCTCCCAACTGAGCTTCCCCATTGTTCCTGTTGCAACATCACATTACAAAATAGCCTCTGAAACCAGACTGCCAGGGGAGTAGCAAAAAATAAAAAATCACCAACCGTTTTTCAGGGTGTCTAGAGGTGGGTTACTTGAAGGAATTGGATTTTATTCAAACCTGGCCTGGAAGACAATGATTCTCTGAACATCACATCTCCATGTTGGGGGAGCTTGGTGTTTTGGAATTTCACAGGAAAAAAAAAAGATTAAGGTAAGACAACGGATAGGAAATCTAATTGCTTGGCTCAGTGGTAAAAGACTTACCTAACATCCTTGAAACCCTGGGTTAGTCTCCAGTGCGCGTGCACACACACACACACACACACACACATACACACACACACACATTCACGAGTACATTTTAGTATACATGCTAAAAATTATACCACAGGAAATAGTAAGTAAACATGAATTCATACATAATACAAAAGGCAATAGGATGTGAAGAATGGGAAATTGCACTGATAATATGTACATTCAAAATGTCAGCAGATGCATACAAACCAGATACTTTAAGCCCTACCATACAAGTACTTAGGGGGTCAGTATAACACCAGCACCCACACAAATATGCAGCAACAGTGGTAGACATATATATAGGATTATATTTCAATTTAGAAACAGCTAAAACATTAGCAGCTCTTATAATCTGGGCACCACAGCCTATGTAATGAGATGGAATTTTGATTTACCCTATGACCCCATAGCAGCAGGTATAGACAAAGATTTAATTACAATTATTACCAGGATGCTCACCTTACCAACTGAAATACTTCAGGCATGTTTCCATCTAAATTAGAGAGGGTAAGGAATTAAGGGAAACCCAACTCCTACTTAAGGATGTCAGTTGGAAACAAAGAAAAGAAACAGATGCTATTCAGTTGTAAAACCCATGGATAAAAGTATATCCTCCCAGGAAAGCTTGGCATTAGAGACAGAAACTCCCACCGGAAAACAAGACCAGGGTCTGTGACAGCAACGAGACATCAGCACTTCCAGCCTGAGTAACTGGGGATAGTGGGAGAATCCTGTTGTCCACACCGATGCCTACGGTCCTGCTACCACAGCAGTGACAGCAGGGACACTGTCAACCTGTGCAGAAGCCAAGAGAAAGGCCAACCCCAGCGATCTCATCTGCGGCTGTGACGTCTGTGTTCAAACACTCACATTCTGGTTTGACAAAATGTGATGGAAGGGTCAGCCATTTTTCTTCTTATGCTCAGCCATCATACCATATCATTGTTCATATTCTTTTTTTGTAGTTTCGAGACAGGGTTTCTCTGGGTAGCCCTTGCTGTCCTAGAACTTGCTCTGTAGACCAGACTGGCCTTGAACTCACAGAGATCTAGCTACCTCTGCCTCCCTGGTGCTGGGACTAAAGGCCTGTGCCATCACACCCAGCCCATTGTTCATCATGGCCACATCTTATCTATTTTCCTCACAAAAGCAGTATTATTGTTGTCCATCTGCTTGTAGTACATCTGCATCTACCATAGCATGGTCACCAATTCCATAGGTCAGCGTATAGAGAACACTGTAGGAAGCTCACTACTGGACCCTTTGTGTAATGTAAACTCTTGTTGAGCCAAAATGCTTTACCAAGTCAGTGGCTACACCATGACAAACAGAATACAGAATGCAAACTTTTAAAAACCAACTGTACTGCACATGACATGTAAAGGCTTATATATACCAGGATAGTACATAAACAAGGGTTGGTATATGTATGACCATTACCAATTTGTTATACACTCAAGGATATTATTCTCACCATAGGTTCAATAAATATGACAGCTATACCCACATACGTTAAGAATATGGAGATCCTGTATAGGTAATGTGTCATAAGTCAGTCATTGAGGTACAGGTTTATAGTTGTACCCAGCATCAAATGCTCGAATTATTAGATTCAGAATGCATAAAGTGATGAATGCTATTTATGTAATGTTGGATGGAAAAACCCTACCTAGCCTCATGTGCTCAGGAAATGTTATATAGAGACCTGCCTATACCATGGCATGGTAAAATCCACAAAATCTCATGAGTAGACATGACACATGTAGACACAATTATTGAAACAAGCTAAGAGGCACTCAAAATAGCACCTGGTATCTTCCACTAACAATTGGCAAATGTAAAGAATTCAGGTGAGCCCAGCAAGAGTGCAGTTACAGGATTAACTACAAACTCCAATGACAGAAGATATTAAAGATATTCATACAAAACACACATTCTTCTAACTCAGTTCCTCAGAGCACGTGTATCACACACAGGTTGACAGTCTCATTGGAACCCTCTGATATGGATTATGACTGGCTAATCTAACCTGTACCGTGAATTTCGGCCTTGTCTAAACATCGGTCTCATTGTTCGTAATTATATTGGAATTTTCTCTGCTTAAGCCTCTGCCACACATCTTGTAAAAGGAACAATGTGTGATTTCTCTTGATGCAGAACCCTTGGTTCCTGACCTCAGGAATCAGGGAGTGGATTGTGGAGATCATACAGTCCCCTGCTCCCGGTTACTCCATATCATATGAAAAAGTAACTTTCGGGCCGTGCCGTGCCCTAAATGGCTCCATTTCATGAACTAGCACCTCTCTCCATTTTTGAGTGCAAATGCTGAGGCGTATGGCTGTACATTTTGTTTGAGCAGAATAACAGTCACCATCTGTCTTGCACAAACCATGACACACACGGACAGCCGGCTTATTCACACAAGTTAAACGGTACTGCCGATGAAGTAATATGAAGTAAATCAGGAACGTCCAGACACTAGGCAGAGGGAAAACATACCCATGCCCATGAAGAGCCGGGCCCATGAAGCTATTGAACACACCAGACCAACAGAGGGCACATCCTCTCGCCCAGACCACACAGGAGCAGGCACACCCTACACATACAACCCAAAGGACATTGCTGGCACCCACCAACCTGTCATCAGACCACTTGGTGTGTGCATCACAGACCATGGGCAGCAAAACAGCTGTACCCAGAGTTTCCATTCAGCACAGTCTCCCTGCTTGAAGCGGGCCACTTGAATTCCCGTTCACCTAGACATGCATCAGGCACCCCTGCGTCCTGAATAGCTTTGCATTGTAGTTCATAATAAAGTTTTGTTCTGTTTTGATTTGTTTGGGATACAGGGTTTCTCTGTGTAGCTCTGGCTGTCCCGAACTCCCTATGTAGTCCAGGCTGGCCTCAAACTCACAGATATCCACCTGCCTCTGCCTCCAGAGTGCTAGGATTAAGGGTACGCACCACTCTGCCTGACCCTAACACATCTTATCTAGTACCCTAGAGACATTTTCTTGAGACTGTCAGACCCTTGACTCCGTCTTTATCACAGCGGCTTTGCTGTTGCCTCCTTCAACAGTTTCGTTGCTCGTCTATAACTTATATTTCACTGTGTAGTGCGATGTGGGATCTGAAACTTAATGTTAGTAATTAAGACGACAGCAAAAGAATCTGTGATCGCCAGTGTCCATATTATCAAGTGAAATCGGAATTCTCTGGCGAGTTCTGGCCAACAAAATCAGCAGCGCTTGCGTATGTATCTCTGTTCGATAAATTCTGACATTGTGGAAAGACAGACGGATCTGTCTTCATTTCTGACACAGTCAACTCACAACCGTGAGCAGAAATGTCTTCGGAACTGTCAGCATTGGTGATAACAGAAGTCTAATTTAAATATTAGCTTAGATTGACTAGGTAAATGACTTTGTTACCTCTCAGACGTTTAAGGTCCTAAAACTGCAAGGCCAGCTCAACTCCACTGAGCAAAAGCACAATGAAAACTAATTTCTTTGCGCGTTTCACTTACGGAGATAGAAAGGAGATGGAAAAAAAAAAACAACTTTAACTTCTTATTCTCTTTGCTTCTGAAAGAATGGCACCAATGTTACACAAAAAATAAGTGTAAAGGATGGCAAGCCTTGTTTTCAAGGAGAAATTAAATCATTTCCTTTAAAAATTATTTCTTTTATTTTTTTAAGACTATAATATAAATACATCATTTTGCCCTTGGCTCTCCTTCCTCCAAATCTTCCTGTACACCCCTCCTTGATATCTTTCAAATTCATGGCCTCTTCTTCATTAACTGTTGTTACATAAATATATGTATACGTAGATACATATACATTCCTAAGTACATAAATACAACCTGCTCAGTCTATGCAGTGTCACTTGTATGTATATTTCCAGGCCTGACCATTTGGTATTGGATAATCAACTGGTGCGCTCTTCCCTGGGGACCATTTCTCCTGCTCTCAGCATTTCTTTACCGCTTCTAGTTTTTTGTGTAGGGCTGAGGTCTCATGGGCTTTCCCTCTGTCCACGTTAGCATGTGTATTGTCTCTATTCAGCTCACGTCCCAGCTGTCGCGTTGGTGAGACTTCCCAGGTGGTGTTGCTTCTGACATTACTAGGAGAAGTAATCTCACAGCAAACTCCTTGATCCTCTGCCTCTTACAACCTTTCCTGCTTCCTCCACTGTGTATCTGTTTGACAAATCATTTCTCAATTATGAGCAATTAGGTGAAGAACTGGAGAGATGGCTCAGTGGTTAGGAGCGTTTACTGCTCTTGCAGAGGATCTGGGTTCAATTCCCAGCAGTCACATGGCAGCTAACAACTGTCTGAAACTCTAGTTCCAGGGGATCTAATTCCCTCTTCTGATCTCAGCAGACTTTTGCATGCATGTGGCGCATACACACACACACACACACACACACACACACACACCAAATAAATAAATTAAAAAACAATGAGTAGCTAAGTAAATGGAAAAAAAGATAAATGTTTTGTTTTTGTTGTTGTTGTTTTGGTTTTTCAAGGCAGGGTCTCACTGTGTAGCCCTGACTGTCCTGGAACTCACTTTGTAGACCAGGCTCTGTAGAACTCAGAGATTCACCTGTCTCTGCCTCCTGACTGCTGGGAATTAAAGGTGTGTGCCACCACTACCCAGCCCAAAAGATAAATGTTTGTAAGTGAATTGTTCGGACTTTCACATTCTATTTAGTCAAGTTGTAATTTACAAGTTATATTAAATATATATAGTAGCTTATTGTTTTATAGATTTTTAGATCCTGAATCCTCTGTT
>CABHPH010095533.1:0-12195 GCA_902168325.1 Peromyscus nudipes
CCCCACCCATCTCTAATGACGCCATCATCTCTCATGGGTGCCACAGGCTAGCTACCAAGCCTTTGACACGTGGGCCTTTGGGGGAACTCTTCCGAACAGCAGCAGTCAGAACATCTTGTGGTAGTGTGAACTGCTGACCCCATCTCCAGGCCGTCCTTTTGTTCTCCGACCCTGCTAGTAAAGGTGCTGTCCTCCTTGCTCAACGCCACAGTCTTGAAATCTGTGATACTTCAGTGTGCCTTTCTGTCTCTCCCCTCGTTCATCAGAGAACCTTGCGACAGACGCAGAGTTTGACCGCTTCTCCCCACATCCGGCATTAATCATGATGGCTCATGCACCCTGGCTTTTCACCTGTCTTATTATGTAGCAGCCTCAGATTGGGGGTGCCCTCCCCCTGCTGGCTTCGACCCATGCTGCCCACATTTCTCAACGTGGAGTCCACAGGGATCTCTTCTTGCAGTCAGTGACCACACGTCCCTGCTCCAAATCCCCCTGCAGGTTCCCATTTTATTAGGAGTAAAATCGAGGGTCATAAAATGTGGTTGAGTAAATATACACATGGTAAGAATGGACACATCAACCTCAGAATTCTGAGTTGTGGGTTGTAGTCTCCACCTGAGAAACTGTCGGCTACTTACTGGCCTCCTTCCAGAGAGTGTCCTACAGAAAAGCAGGGAAGGGAGTGACCTGGCTGTGGAGAAAACCGACAAGATCTCAGAGGGGGTTGGGACCAGGTCAGTGTCAGCACTGGGATGTCGCGTGTGTGTCACTTGTGTGATGTGTGGAAGATGACCCTGTGATCCTCTTCGTGACACAGTCCCAGTCTAATCATAAAACATGACAAAGTCCAGTGCCTGATGATACTGGCTCCGTAGTAACGTGCTCATGGGAGATGCTGATGCAGAAACTCTGCAAATAGTCTCTCAATGTAAGGTGATTTTACAATAAAACTCTCCGTGGTTTTTTTTTTTCTCCCTGTCTCTGTCCCTGCCTTCTTTCCCTCCCCGACTGTGCTCCAGCCCTACTGTGCTCCAGCCCCACTGTGCTCCAGCCCCACTGTGCTCCAGCCCTACTGTGCTGCAACCCCAGGGCTCTCTCACTTTTTTCCCCCTCATCCCACTGTGTTCTAGAGAACCCAGGCATTACTTTCCAGAAATGTCACTCATGCTAAGCTTGAAAAGTACATTTGGATATGAGTTTCTTCTTTCCCCAGGCTCTTGTGCAGTCTCAGGCTATGGGCTTCTTCCACTGTAGCAGAATCTTAAAAGTTCTTATTAATAAAACAAACCCGGAGCCAGGTATTGGGGTGAACACTGGAAGATCAGAGAGACAGAATAAGCCACAGCTATCTCACCTCTCCAGATCCTCAGCTGGTCTTGTTTCCTCAGACTGGAGGCCTCTGAGTCCTCATCCAGAATGGGTCTCAACTGAACTGCTGCTAGATGCCTGAAAGCTTAACCAGGCCAAATGCTTAACCAGACCAAATGCTTCTCCAGGCCAAATGCTTCTAGTTTCTGGTCCTCATGCTTTATATACCTTTCTGCTTTCTACCACCACTCCCTGGGATTAAAGGCTCGCTTTCTGGGATTAAAGGCGTGGGTCACCATGCCTGGCCGTTTCCAATGTGGCCTTGAACTCACAGAGATTCAGAGGGATTTCTGTCTCTGGAATGCTGGGATTAAAGGCATGTGCTACCACTGCCTATCCTTTATGTTTAATATTGTGGCTGCTCTGTCTCTGACCCCAGATAAGTTTAATAGCATGCACAATATTTGGAGGAACACAATACCACACACAGCACTTACCCCTCATCCACCGGGCTCCTTTTCTCTTCATAGCCTATTTGGCTTACCGGGCAGTGCATCATCCATCAGGTGTGGGAAGTTTGGTTCACTTTCAGTCCCCTAGCTTCTAGAGATAGACCTGCCTCACAGCAGTTGTTCATTAGATATTTGTTGAAGGACTTAAATAGTTAAAAGAGCAAGCAGATGATAAACATAATTTAACCAAAAATGGATACAGTGCAGAACAAATGAATATATCTCCCTGTCTGCTTATTCCTTCTCCTTCCAGATGTTACCGATGTGAGCTTTGTCAAGAATTTGTGAGACTGTCAAGAATTTCTCTCAATATGAAGCCTATCCATATCCATACACATGCACACAGTTTTTCTTCCCTCCTTTGGCAGACACAAATGGGATCAGCTTAGTTTTGCGAGTCCATTTCCCTAGATATCTTTACACATCAATATGTTGGATGCCATCTTGTTTTTGATGGCTGTGTATTATTTTACATGCAGAACTAAGCAAACACATTGAAGTGGTTACATAGAATTTTGATGTGACTGTTCCTTGTGAAGTGGATCCTAGTAACATTGTCTCCAAAAGCACAATATGCTTCACAAGAAGGACAGCACCCATTCATCGTCATTTCTGTAGATAGTCTCTGAAGCATTTTCCTAACACGTACTTTTATATTCCTAGTTCAAGTGTACTTGGATTATGATCTTTGCCTTTCTTAAATCTGTACATACCAGAAATGGTGACATTGGATAGCATGACCTTGACGCCTGCAGTTGAGGTGAATGGAAGTTTTCTTTCCGTTTTGTCAAAATTCCAGGATTTTTTTTTTTATATAAAAATTCAAATTTCCCCCAAAATATTAGAACTGGTGAGCGGATTGAGTTTTTTGTAGCGGTGGTTTTGGGAGAAGTTTTTTATTTTGTTAAGTAATCCTTGTTCCCTAGAGGTCAGAGATCTGTGTGCTTTCCTGATTCCATCTGCTAAGAAGGTGGGATAGCTGTGGAGCAGGTTAGGGTGCCCAGCTTGAACTTAATTCAGTATCCATTAGTGTTTTCTAATCGCTTTAGACACACCAGTCTCTTCTTCCTCCCCTAATAAAATGACTAATGGGGCAAGTTGGCGGTGGCTGAGCTAAGATGCTGCAAATTAATATTGCCTTCCTAATTTTGCTGGGCTGTCAAGCCGGCCCTCCAGTCTGCTGTTTCTTTCACCTTTGCTAGCTCTTACAACTTATGCATATTAATCCGAGGGTTACTTTGCAAGGGTGCGTTTCCCTAATGTGCTGTCAGCACCGAGTTTGTGAAAATGCATTGATTTCTCCTTTTTTTCAGGATGAATTTGTTGGCATGAGGAAGAACAGCTGGTCAGAGATAAAGCCCCATTCTCTGGCCAGATCTCAGCCCTGTGGACCTGGCCTACCTTCCCACTTGTTAAAGGCCGCCCTTTGTTCAGGCTTCCTCTTTCCCCTTCCGAGTCACCCTCTGCCCTTCCTGCAGTTCTGCCTCCCTGCTACCTTGATACGATGCTTTGATGACTGAGTTTTTATGTATGCCTATCTCGTCTTTTATTGGTGACTTCTGGGTGACAGGTTGTTCAGGGTTTTGAAGATACCAGACCCTTGAACAAGGGGTTATTGACAGCAGTGACCGTAAAATGGCAACGTTCAGGGTGAGATTTGCTTCTCTGCCTTAGAAAGAACTGTTAGCTATTCAGGTTTTCATATTATAAAATGACCTTTTACTGTGTGCTTATGTTGGTGTTTAGAAATTACTTGAGTACAAATTTGATGGTAGTGATTACTGTAATTCCTTCAGATAGTTTTATAGTACTAAATGAGACAGTAAAGACATGCTATAGGGAGTGAACTTAATTATTTTTATGAAGAAAATAATTTCAGGATAAATTTTGAAAGCAGGTTACAAGCTATCATTATACAAGAGCCTGTAAAAGCCCCGTTTAGGACTTTTTTCTAGAAGCTTTGCATGTTTACAGTATTGTGTTAGCACAAGTTTGTAAGCTTCCCCGACTTGGTGAAACATGCCTGTCAGTCTAGCAGTGGGAGATTGAGGCAAGAGGATCAGGAGTTCAAGTCCATCCTCAACTACATCATGAGTTTGAGGCCAGCTCAGTTACAGGAAGTCCTGTCTCAAGGAATTCCTCCTTCCCTCCCATGAAAATAAGTTTATAAGATTTTGAGAATGTAATTCCTGGTATGTAAGAGAAGATATTTAATATCTGTCGATTTAAAAACTGACGTTTATGTTTGCCCTGAAGACAGAAGTATAACAATAAAATTCAGGGCTGTGGAGAGATGGGTCAGTGGTTAAGAGCACTACTCTTGCAGAGGACTTAGGTTCTTGGGTTCAAATCCCAGCACCCACATAATAGCTCACAACCATCTGTAACTCCATTTCCCGGGCCTCTGACATTCTCTTCTGGCCTCTTTAGGCACTTCGTGCATGTGCACAGAAATACACCTGTTCACAGATATACACTTATACACATGAAAACAATATTGGCAAGATTGCTGCCAAACATAATTCTAGACTTCTTAGAGTGTTGTTTGTATTGAAAAGCAATTACTCATATTCTGTGTGGGTGGGAAATGCTTCCTTAAATGTAGTAATTAATTCATAATTTATTCTTATCCTGATGCAATTTACAATTTATCCTTAAGTTATAATTTACTTGTGTTTTATTTCCTCAGGTAACACTTCTTACTTCTTCTCTTACAGGCAGCCGAGAATTAAACAATGGGGAGACACTTGGCCTTGCTTCTGCTTCTCCTTCTCCAGCACTTTGGAGGGAGCGATGGAAGCCAAAGACTCGAGCCGCCGACCCCCTCTCTACAGTTTACACACTTCCAGTACAATGTCACGGTGCACGAAAACTCCGCAGCCAAAACCTATGTTGGCCACCCTAGAAAGATGGGCATCTACGTCTTAGACCCCTCGTGGGACATAAGGTACAAGATCATCTCAGGAGACAGCGAAAACCTGTTCAAAGCTGAAGAGTATGTTCTTGGAGACTTTTGCTTTCTAAGAATAAGGACCAAAGGAGGAAATACTGCTATCCTTAATAGAGAAGTGAGAGACCATTACACTCTGATGATCAAAGCAGTTGAAAAAAACAGCAACACTGAGGCCCGCACCAAGGTCAGGGTACAAGTGCTGGATACAAACGATCTAAGGCCGTTGTTCTCGCCCACCTCTTACAGTGTTTCTTTGCCTGAGAACACTGCCATAAGGACCAGTATCGCGAGGGTCAGTGCCACGGATGCAGATATCGGCACCAACGGTGAATTTTACTACAGCTTTAAAGACCGCACTGACATGTTTGCTATCCACCCAACGAGTGGCGTGGTTGTTCTGACGGGCAGGCTTGATTTCCTAGAGACTCAGCTCTACGAACTGGAGATCCTGGCTGTGGACCGGGGGATGAAACTGTATGGCAGCAGTGGGATCAGCAGCATGGCCAAGCTGACGGTTCATGTGGAGCAGGCCAACGAGTGTGCGCCCGTGATAACAGCGGTGACATTGTCACCCTCTGAGCTGGACAGGGACCCAACATACGCTATTGTCACCGTGGAGGACTGCGATCAGGGTGCCAACGGGGAGATAGCATCTTTGAGCATTGTGGCTGGCGACCTTCTGCAGCAATTTAAAACAGTGAGGTCTTTCCCAGGGAGTAAGGCATTCAAGGTGAAAGCCGTTGGGGGCATCGATTGGGATAGCCATCCTTACGGCTACAATCTGACCCTCCAGGCTAAAGACAAAGGGACTCCTCCCCAGTTTTCCCCAGTGAAAGTCATTCAGGTCTTTTCTCCGCAGTTCAGAGCTGGGCCCGTGAAGTTTGAAATGGATGTTTACAGAGCTGAGATCAGCGAATTTGCTCCTCCACATACACCTGTGGTCCTAGTCAAGGCCATTCCTAGTCACTCCCACCTGAGGTATGCGTTTAAAAGCACCCCCGCAAGAGCTAAATTCAGTCTGAATCCCAACACCGGTCTCATCTCCATCTTAGAACCAATTAAAAGGCAACATACCTCATCCCATTTTGAACTCGAAGTGACAACCAGTGACAGGAAAGCTTCCACCAAAGTCGTGGTGAAAGTGGTAGGTGCCAACAGCAACCCCCCTGAGTTTACCCAGACTGCCTACAAAGCATCCTTCGACGAGAATGCGCCCGTCGGTACCACCGTGATGAGGGTGAGCGCAGCAGACCCCGACGAGGGTGAGAATGGGTACGTGACTTACAGTATTGCAAACTTAAATCACGTGCCGTTCGTCATTGACCACTTCACCGGCTCCGTGAGTACTTCTGAGAACCTGGACTATGAGCTGATGCCTCGAGTGTACACGCTGAGGATCCGTGCCTCGGACTGGGGCTTGCCCTACCGCCGGGAAGTTGAAGTCCTTGCCACGATTACTCTCAATAATCTGAATGACAACACCCCCTTGTTTGAGAAGATAAACTGTGAAGGGACCATTCCCAGAGACCTAGGTGTCGGGGAGCAGATAACTACGGTTTCCGCCATTGACGCGGACGAGCTTCAGTTGGTGCGGTACCAGATCGAAGCTGGAAACGAGTTGGGTTTGTTCGGCTTGAACCCCAGCTCTGGGGTCCTGTCCTTGAAGCACTCGCTCATGGATGGCTTGGGTGCAAAGGTTTCTTTCCACAGTTTGAGAATTACAGCTACAGATGGAGAAAATTTTGCCACGCCACTGTATATCAACCTCACGGTGGCCGCCAGTCGCAAGCCAGTGAACTTGCAGTGTGAAGAGACCGGTGTTGCCAAAATGCTGGCCGAGAAACTGCTGCAGGCGAATAAATTGCACAGCCAGGGAGAGGTGGAGGATGTTTTCTTTGATTCTCACTCGGTCAATGCCCATGCCCCACAGTTCAGGAGTACTCTTCCAACGGGAATTGAGGTGAAGGAGAACCTCCCTGTGGGTGCCGATGTAGTTTCCATGAACGCGACTGACCTTGACTCTGGCTTCAATGGGAAACTTGTCTATGCCATTTCTGGAGGAAATGACGACAGTTGCTTTATTGTTGACATGGAAACCGGAATGCTCAAAGTCTTATCTCCACTCGACCGTGAAGTAACGGACAAACACACCCTGAATATTACCGTGTATGACCTTGGTATCCCCCAGAGGGCTGCATGGCGTCTTCTGGATGTCACAGTTCTGGATGCCAATGATAATCCACCCGAGTTTCTACAGGAGAACTATTTCGTGGAAGTGAGTGAAGACAAGGAGATAAATAGTGAAATCATCCAGGTGGAAGCCACTGACAAAGATCTGGGCCCCAGTGGACACGTGACATACTCGATTCTCACAGATACAGATAAGTTTTCCATCGACAGCGTGATGGGGCTGGTGAAAATTGTCCAAACTTTGGATCGTGAAGTGCAGCCTGTGCATTACTTAAAGATTGAGGCCAGGGACCAAGCCACAGAAGAACCCCAGCTGTTTTCCACTGTGCTTTTGAAAGTATCACTAGATGATGTTAATGACAATCCACCCAAGTTTATTCCACCCAATTACTCTGTGAAAGTCCGAGAAGATTTACCAGAAGGGACCATCATCATGTGGTTAGAGGCCTATGATCCTGATGTAGGTCAGTCGAGTCAAGTGAGGTACAGTCTCCTGGACCACGGAGAAGGCCACTTTGATGTGGACAAACTCAGTGGAGCAGTTAGAATTGTCCAGCAGCTTGACTTTGAGAAGAAGCAGGTGTATAATCTCACCGTAAGGGCCAAGGACAAAGGGAAGCCAGTGTCTCTGTCTTCCACTTGCTATGTGGAAGTTGAGGTCATTGATATGAATGAGAACTTACACCCGCCAGTGTTTTCCAGCTTTGTGGAGAAGGGGGTGGTGAAGGAAGATGTCCCGATTGGCTCATCCGTCATGGCCGTGTCAGCTCATGATGAGGACACAGGGAGAGATGGAGAGATCCGGTACTCCATTAGAGATGGCTCTGGTGTTGGCGTCTTCAGGATAGACGAAGTCACAGGCGAGTACTGTTGTCCCGTTCGTTGGATGTTCTTCCTCCCATCTCTTTGCGTCTTTGCTTCGTAATTCCCAGTTGGTTTCTGTGAGGGCTCAGCATTGAAGTACGTACACGTGTTTTTGTCCCTTTGGGCTGATAGAGACCGTAAGCCATGAGGTTGGACCCAAAGGAACCGAAGGATTAAGTGTACATCAAACGCACGAAAGAGACTTGAGATTGTTAACACCGATCGTGATCTCTTAAATTTGAACTCTATTATTAAGATCACCGTTGTGGTTTTGTAGTAACTTTGAAAAGCATTCTGGTTAAGGTGTTGCACGCTGGTAGATTTGCATGCTAGTGCAGTAATATCAACACCATTTGGCATGCCGTCTAGGGGCTGTTGCACACCTGCAAAATTGTGCAGTGTACCCAGAGATTTTATGTGCAAAAACTTTTTTTATCATCTGCTTTACCCAATCCAGGGTACGAGAGGCCATTGTGGGTCATGGAATGTTGAACTGAAAAGACCTGGCTGGCAGCTGCCTTTTTCAGTCATGGTCTGGGACAAGTGAAACACTTATTAAAATTAATTTCTTTTTATTTATAAGGTGAACAAGTTTAGGTTTTTTTATTTTTATTTTGTTATGCTGTATGATGCTGGGGATTGAACCTAGGACCCTCTGCATGCTAGGCAAACACTCTGTGCAAAGCTTGGTATATCTTCAAGGCTTATGTGAGGAAGTAGTAAAGTAACGTGTTGGATTTATTAATCTTTTTTTTTCTTGAAATGAAAAAAGCAGTGTTTTGCTATAATATGCTTTCTTCTAGAATGCAGTTCTAAAACTAGAATCTCCAGGGCAGCCAGTTCTTGAGTCTGTACTGTTTTTCTTTGAGTATACAGATTCTGTACTAGTCAATGTTCCAGTGGGGTGTGAGCTTTATAGGACAGGCATTCTCTACCTCCAGCATCCAGCCCAAAGTGCCCAGTGCACAGAAGTTGCTCGGTAAGCAGTAACATAATAAATAGGTAAATAATGAAGGTCTTAGCCTCTCCCTCAGAGTGTGCTAAACAGAGGGAAACTAAATGTTCTAGCACCAGTCAGGTCTAGGTCTGCCTCAGTTTACTGCTTTCACTGATGCTCTTTTACAGATCTATTCATTCTAAAAGGACCCTTATTATATTAAAGATTAGTATGTTTGGTAATACCCCACACATAAAACCACAACAGAAGCCCATAGGATTTTAGCCATCATTCACCCTAGAACCTATACTGCCGTCTAAGGGTGCATAGCATGTGGAAATACAGGTTTTTGGTTTTTTTTAATTATATTTTCTATTAATTCAAGGGGTTCCCCCCTAATTGATTACATTTCACTAGCATCACTCATGTAGACTTCTCAGAATTAATTTAAGACAGAGGGAAATGGCATAATCAATAGTGTTTGGTAATCAGTTTTCGGGAGAATAGGCTCATTTTGGGGGTGTGTGTGTCCTACTGCCCAATATAAATTAGAATTTCTGGTCCAGTAGCGATATAGAAAAAGACTCAGAATTTAAGGTTGAAATTGATACTTTTCCTGTAAATTTTCTGGGAACAGTTATTCTTACCTCCTTTTTTTTTTTCCTCTCTCCACATAAATTTCAAAGCCTATAAGGAGCTGTTAGAAGTTAAAGTTGAGTCAGAAAATATAATTTGAGCCTTAATTTGCATTTTCTTCGTGACTTACATTATGAACACTGCCTTTTGGCTTTTTTTTTTTAAAGTGAAAATAGCTTATATTACTGTCCTAAAGGATCTCTTAGAAACTGGTATTTTTCACCTATACATTTAGGGGAAGGGGTTGCCCCTGATGTCAAACGGGGAGGAAGAGAAGGAGACAGCGAGGCATACAGGATGGCGTCCTGGCTGAGAGAGGTCCATAGCAGCTTTGTAGCAGCCAGGCCAGGCCTGAGGTTTTCCAGTGTTAATTTAGTGGGCGGGATGGTGGGGGAGGTACTGGGATTCTGGGCAGTGAGATTGGTTAGTGTGCGAGAGAGACTGTGTCTATAATGATATTCAACGGTGCGAGAAAAGCTGGGGAGGTCTAAGTCATTATCTTGTGGTTCTTGATTTACAGAGGAATATTCTCCCCGTGTGATAGATACGTGGGTGTGCTTCTGAAATTGTTTAATTGATGTGCTAGTTAGACATTTGGATCATTGTATTTAAAGATGTAAGTTGGGCAGTAAAATTATCTGACCTAGTTGTTTTGTAGAGTTGCAGCCAGGACAGTTGGTATTAAGTGTTCAGTTTCTTCAGGGAAAATATGCATGTTTTATCTGGTAGAAATGCTAAGATTAAGGATATGGGTTATCTGGTAAAGTGCTTGATACGCAAGCATGAGGCCTTGAGTTTGAATCCCCAGCAAACTTGTAAAAAGCTGGGCGTGGGAGTCTTTGTCTGTAATCCCAGGCCTCAGGAGACAGACACAGGCAGAGCTCTTTCTCTGGTCAGCCTAACCAAGTGGGTGGACTCCAGGTTCCGTGAGAGACCCTGTCCCCAAAAATAAGATCAAGGGCCTGCAAGATGGCTCATAGGTAAGGGCTCTGCACCAACCCTGACACCTAGAGTTCAGTCCCTGGAACTCACATGGTAGGAGAGGACCAACTCCTGTAAGTTGTCCTCTGGCCTCCATGGGGGTACTGTAGCATGATTCCTCTTCTCCCCCCAAAATAAATGTATGTTAAAATAAAAAATAAGGTAGAGAGTGAGGAACACACCCAATGCCTCCATACACATGCATACACATCTGCACATGGGCCTGCATTCACATGTGTAAACACACACACACACACACACACACACACACACACACACCATAAATACATGCACAGCTAAAATTAGCAAGCTGTTTTTTTTTTTTTTAATTTGGCCAGTATAGAAGTCGATAAAGATTTCTGTCTAATGAAGAAAAGTAGGGGCAGTTAGGAAAGACTGGGAACCTCATAGAAGACAGTCCTCAAGTGCAAGTCAACTGGAGGGGGGGACTAGCTGAAGTCAGGCTAGCACTTCGCTCCTTGCCCATTTCCACTGTGTTTACTTCTCACATTGGTGCATCTGATGTTGCTCTAAGTGATCAGGGCCTGTGCAGGGCTGTGCTGGTTAGTTTCTGTCCACTTGACACCCGCTAGAGCCAACTGGGAGGTGGGGCCCTCAGTTGAAGATGTGCCTCCATCTGATTGGCCTGTGGGTATATCTGGGGCCATTTTCTTGATTGTTGACAGATGTGGGAGAGCCCCGCCCACTATGGGTGTGTCCACCTCTGGGCAGGTGGTCCTGGGTTGTGTAAGAAAGCAGGCTGAGCGAGTCATAGGAAGCCAGCCAGAGCAGTGTTCCTACAGTCTCTCCCTCAGTTCCTCCCTCCAGGGTCCTGCTTGACTTCCCTCAGTGATGGAGAGCCACCTGGAAGTGTAAGATGCAAAAAATCCTATCTCCAAGTTGCTTTGGGTCAGTGTTTTGTCCCAGCAGCAGAGAAGCTAAGTGTGACAACTGTTTTGGCTCTGGAGACCAAGAACCCATCTACTTACCAATCTGCTTCTTGCCTTTGGCATTCAGCTGCTCACGCTGATTGAGTAATCTGACCAGATTTTTGTAGTGGCTTAACCATTTCAACACAACCAAGTGTGCATATCTTTAAGTGCATTTCACAGGCCAGGGAACAGTTCAGCAGCCCGCATCAAAGTCTTACTGTGTTCAAGATTCTTCTCTTTATCTGCTTCAATTTCCAGCACCCACAACAATAGTAATTAAAAACATTCTATGGACTCCCTAAAGTATGTCACCCAATACACAGCCATATTAGCTGTGAGTTTCATACATAATTTTGTTAATTGCTTTTCAGGGAGGGAATATGTAGTTGCAGTGTGGGAGTGGCAGCCATCTGCCTATCTTGATATCTCTCTGTATGTTTTTCTAAGCACCTTCTGGAGCTCAGCTACTCTCAGGGATCCTGGCCTTCATGATCACTCTGCCACTTGAGGTTTGCAAGGGTCGAGCATTGTGTGGAACGACCGCTTGGAAAGCCAGTCTTCTCCAAGTACCAATTTCCAGAGGTCTAATTACAGTTCTTGAAATCAGCGAAGGGACTGGGAAAGTGGTACAGTAGGGAAAGTGTGTGCCACTCAGACTCTTAGTTTGCATCCCCAGCACCCTTGCATGTCAATCCAGTCAGGGCAGAGCTGGCCCCTAGCCCAGGGCTAGGGTGGGGTAGAGATGGGCAGATCCTTGAAGCTCATTGGCTCGCACATGGTAGGAGGAGAGAACAGAGTCCTGCAAGTTGCCCTTCAACCTCTGGGTGCTGTAGGGATGGTTCATCTTCTCCCCCGACCAAATAAATATATGTTAAAAAAAAA